>PVJN01004698.1:0-87839 GCA_004026805.1 Lasiurus borealis
TCTAAAAATTAAGTGAATTAAAAATTTGATCAACAGAATAAACTGGTGAATATAATAGAATCAGGAGCACAGAAAGGGAGTGGACTGTTAATTCTTAGGGGGAAAGGGGTGAAGGGTGTACAGGGAGAAACTGGACAAAAATCATACACCTATGGATGAGATCAATGGGAGGGAGCTAAGGGCAGAGGGAGGGGTGGGAACTGGGTGGAGGGGTGCTATGGAGGGGAAAAAAGAGAAACAAATGTAATAATCTGAATAATAAAAATTTAATTTAAAAAAAATAAAAAATAAAATAAAATGTGCCTCCCATCAGGTTTAACTGTGAAGGAAGTAGGAGCTGGGAATGAAAAGGAGGAATCCTTAACCTCCCTCTTGCTATCTGAGTACTCTATTGCTTTAATAAACCCTTTAAGTGCACTCATCACCAAATTCCTCATTCTTCTCAGTCCTTACTCTATACTACCAACCTAGCTAGTGGTAGTTATCTCTTTTGCTATCATGTCTCTCCTCTAAAATATAAGGCATTTCCTGAGGATTTATCAGGAGCCTCATTTTCTCAAAGCTTCAACTATTTATCCTGACTGCTCTCCAACTTCAGTCACTCATTTCCACCTGCCTACCCAAATATCTCCCTCTCCAGTGGTTCTCAACTTTTCTAATGCCGTAACCCTTTAATACAGTTCCTCATGTTGTGGTGACCCCCAGTCATAAAATTATTTTCGTTGCTACTTCGTAACTGTAATTTTGCTACTGTTATGAATCGAAAATATCTGTGTTTTCCGATGGTCTTAGGTGACCCTGCTGGCAGTTTTCAACCGCTGCTGTAGAGCCTAGGACCATCGGGAAACACAGATATTTACATTACAATTCATTAAAAGTAGCAAAATTACAGTTATGAAGTAGCAACAAAAATAATTTTATGGTTGGGGTCACCACAACATGAGGAACTGTGTTAAAGGGTCATGGCATTAGGAACGTTGAGAACAATTGTTCTAGAATCTAGAGTCCTGCCTGGACCTACAAGTCATCATGTCCATCATCAAACCCCTTTTCTTTTCTTCCCTGCTCCTCTACTCCTCTCACTTTCTGGCCACCCAGTCTCAGTCTTTGGATTGGAGTATGAAGGTAGGTAGAACTGATTCATTTGCTAGAAACCAAGACTACCTCAAATATATGCCCTCTGTTCTACATCCACTTAACCTCTCCTCTGAACTGATACAACACTGTCCTTGTGATATCCTCACGTCAAGCTTACATGTTATTGCTGGAGAAACATTTCTTAACACAAACTTTAATTAGGATTGGCACTTGAGACACTTCACACGTCACTTATCCAACTGCAATGAGCACGTGAAGTATACGGTAATCTTGTTAAAACACAGATACTTCCTCTGTGGGTCTGAGTGGTGCTTGATTCTGGACTTCTAACATGCTCCCTAATGATGGCCATGCTGCTAGTGTGAAGCTAGATCTATACAATATGGCCACAGCTATTTTTCTAGTCTCATTTTTTACTCCTCCTTGCCCAGCACTCCCGAATGTGTCTATATCTCTCACATACACACAGGTCTCACACAGATGTATATGAATAAAAGATTCCCTAGCCCAGCCAGTGTGGGGTGTGGGTGTGGGATGTGGCTCAATGGTTGAGTACTGACCTATGAAGCAGGAGGTCACAATTCAATTCCAGGTTGGGAGCACATGCCCAGGTTTCAGGCTAGATCCTCAGGGGGAGGTGTGCGGGAAGCAGCAGATCTATGATTTTCTCTTCATCCACTGATGTTTGTCTTTCCCTTTCCCTTCCTCTCTAAAACCAATAAAAATATTTTTTAAAGTTTCCCTAAATGTATTTTCCAGCTTTTGTGCCTTTTGCTATTTCTTCAAGTTTTGTGTCTGCCCATCACAATTCTAACCATTTTTCAGGAACCACCTCATTCTGCCTCAGCCTGTGCTTATCTTCTCATTTACCTCATCACCTATACCCCATCGAATGAAAATCATAAAAACCTCCAGACACTGGTGGCACTTAATTTGCACTGACTGCTTCTGCTCTGTAATGGCTGGGTCATCTCACATAATCCTAGGGGCTAGACTCGACACTTCTCCAGAAGGAATGGATCTGCCCATCCTCTGTAACCCCAGAGCATCATGCTTCAGTGGATTTGTAATCTAAAAAAAATGAAATATCTTAATTCATGGAACTTACTTTGAGCAGGCACTTCATAAGTTTCAAAATAAAACACTCTTCCAGGAAAGTTAATTAATTAGCAAAGCCCATGAAAATTGTCAAGCATTTGCTATTTTTAAAAAAATCCTATATAATAAAGAGCTAATATGTTAATTAGACCAAACAGCAGAATGACTAACTGGATGGCAAGCAGGAGCTGTGAGGGCTGAGCCCCTTGCATGAATTTCATGCATCGGGCCTCTAGTTTACATATAAACATTCAAGTAGTAAGACTTTTATTACTTATCCTATTTGTAGTTTGCAGGTACACAGACCAAGATTCTGATACTTAACTGAAAATTAAATCTATTTGTTATGATCTACTAATCAGTATGTTATAAACGTACAATACTTTGTGACCTATAATTGTAGCCCTCCCTGGTTTAATTTACCTAACACTGCTTTTATCATCCCATTTGTTAAATGGGACATTACTTTCTCTCCAAGTGTGTTAAGATAGCAACAGCTGTCTGCAAAATACTTTACCATTAAGTGCCTTACATTTGTGTCCAGACTTGGAAAAGTGCTTTAAAACATGTATCTTTAAGTACCATTTTCAAGGAGGCTCATTAACTCAACCAAGACAGTTTATATGGTAAATTATATACCTATCAAAAATGACAAAATTCAAGAACCTACCCATAGTTCTTAAACTTTGTCTATTATGTTCAAAAATTGTCTGGTTTGGTTGTTAAATTTGCAGATTAGAGGTTCTTACCCAGAAAAAGTCTGATTCAGTGGATGTGGGGTGGAGTTTACTAGCATCCCCAGGTATTCTATTCTGATGCAGGTTTTCCCAGATCTCAATCTGAGAAGTACTGACATTTCTTACCCCTGGTCCGGGGAATGACAGGGTTGTGTTTAAAAGGGAATGTAGAGCCCGGCTGACTTGGCTTAGTGGTTGAGCGTGGACCTATGAACCAGGAGGTCTGGGTTGGACTTCCAGTAAGGGCTTATGCCTGGTTGCGGGCTCCATCCCCAGTGTGGGCTTGCAGGAGGCAGTCGAGCAGTGATTCTTTCTCATCATTGATGTTTCTATCTCTCTCTCCTTCTACTTCCTCTCTAAAATCAATAAAATATATTTTTAAATAAAAACGGGAATGTAAATACCTCTTCTTAAAGTCCTCTCCCAAAACAGCTGTCACACCAGCACAGATAACTGGTGATTCACAAAATAAGAGGGTGAGGTGGGGTGGGGATGAAAGTTCCTTGGAGTAAGAAAAAAGCCCAAAACAATCGAGGGAAAGAAACGTTTCTTTCTCATCTCTAGGCTCTTCGGAGATCATTCCCAAAACACCTGCCAGTACCGACGGGAAGGGGACCGCGCTCGCCCGTCACCGCCCGTTCTCCGACGGTGAGAGGCTGCAGTCTAGGAGGAACCCGGGCCCCCAACCCTCGCGGCGTGTGCGCGCGCAAACCAGCCGCTTCCGCGAGTTGGCGCCCCTCACCTGCCATGCGGCCGCAGCTCTGGGTGGTCGGGTTCGGGCTCCCACGGCTTCCGCTCGCCCGTGGACGCCGCCAACGCCTCTGCGTCCTCCACCGTCACCTCAGCCGCCGTCAACGCCCCAGCCGGCACCCGCGCGGCCCAGGTCGGAGCCACCGCGGCCCCCAGGCCAAACACCGCCTCCGCTGCCGGCGCGGGTAGCTCGTGTGCGCGCCCCGCAGCTTCCGTCTGCGCCAAGAGCCCCAGCAGCAGCAGCAGCGGCAGCGGCGCCCCTGCGAGCGGCCCCGAGCGGGCAGCGAGTTCCATCAGCGGTCGTCTTGGCGCGCTTGCATGGAGGTGAAGTCTCCGCAGAACCCGAGCAGCTGAACTGGGGATCCCAACAGCCTGACAGCCAGCCTGGTCCTCCCGCCACGTCTCAACTCGGTCTCCGCCACCGCTACTTGAGTGACAGTCTCGCTGGGACAGCACCCATTGAGCAAACTTTCCGCGCGACTACTCTCCGATTGGCTGTGGTCACTGCCACTCTGGGAACCCAAGCTAGTCCTGTTGGAGAAGGTGGGCTTTCCCCGGTTGTCAACATCACGCCTGCCAATCAAGTCGTACTGTCCCCTCCGAGGCCCGGCCCTGTTCCGGAAGCGGTTACCGTAGAAGACTAGAAGCTCATAGGTGGAAGCGGATGCCCCGCAAAGCTCTGAGATAACTTCTTCCTGATTGGTTGGAAGAGGCACTTACTACGTGGCCAATTCTGACTGTGGAAAATCGGTCCCTGGTGACAGGAAGACTTGGAGGCGAGTCCTAGGTGCTCCAGAGGCGGAAACTCTTCTAAAGCCTGGTGTGTTTAAAAAGGCAAAAGCAAGGCGAGAAACATAAGTGACTGCACAAGCCATATGGTTAGAAGTGAAAGGGCACACCATATCGCGTGCAGTCCCTAAGGTGCTGAGAGATAAGGCTTCTTAGAAATGCCAGCGATCTAACAGGAAATACTGTCTACTCCACACCTCCCATTCCCCTTCAGAATTCGTCTAAACTCAGAGCAGAACCGCGACTTTAATCTGAGACTTCTGAGCCTTCTGTGGCATGCTTCCTACCTCATATCAGTCTTTGGAGAAGAAAGATAAAATTGTAAAAGTCAAAACTGGAATTTGAATATGCAGCTAAAGAATTGGAACCTCAAGCAGCAGTTGAGGGCACCCTGAAGAATTTTGAGCAGAGGTATGAAAGAATAAGAGTTATGGTTTAGATCCTAAACTTTTGGAAGATGCATCAGTCAGCAATGTATTCAAAAGAATAGCATCAAAGATGAGGAGAGTAACTGGGAAGCTATTGTCCCATCAAAAGTGTGAAGGGAGCCGAAACCGGTTTGGCTCCATGTATAGAGCATCAGCTTGTGGACTGAAAGGTCCCAGGTTCGATTCCGGTCAAGGGCATGTGCCTTGGTTGCTGGCATATTCCCAGT
Organism: Lasiurus borealis; assembly: GCA_004026805.1. Classification (NCBI taxonomy): domain Eukaryota; kingdom Metazoa; phylum Chordata; class Mammalia; order Chiroptera; family Vespertilionidae; genus Lasiurus; species Lasiurus borealis. The sequence goes on from PVJN01004698.1 coordinate 5,128, forward strand.
AGGGGGTGTGCAGGAGGCAGCTGATGGATGTTTCTCTCTCATCGATGTTTCTAACTCTGTCCCTCTTCCTTCCTCTCTGTAAAAAATCAATAAAATATATTTTTAAAAAAAAAAAACTGTGAAGGGGGCCCTAACCGGTTTGGCTCAGTGGATAGAGCATTGGCCTGCAGACTCAAGGGTCCCAGGTTCAATTCCCGTCAAGGGCATGTACCTTAGTTGCAGGCATATACCTGGTGGGGAGTGTGCAGGAGGCGGCTGTCTATGTTTCTAACTCTATCCCTCTTCCTTCCTCTCTAAAAAAATCAATAAAATATTTTTAAAAATCTAAAGGGGGCAGTAGAGAATAAGGACACATGTAATACCTTAATAGATAAAGAAAAAGAAAATTGTGAAGACTTTTTAAAGATACTGGCATAAACATGCTGTAACTTCTTAACATCCAAAAGCAAAACTGAAAAAAGCCTACTTCCCCCTCCATCTTTCACCACATTTTCTTGCTCCTACACATACAGCAAAACTTACAAGTTGTTCTAAATAACATGCCTTCAGTTTTTCTCAACACACAAGTGAGACTTTCATGCCCAGATTCCCACCAGATTGTTCTTGCTGATGTCTCCATTGCTCATTCAAACAACAATTTTCAGTCTTCATCTTATCCATATCCTATCTAATAAAAGAGTAATATTCAAATTGACCATACCTCTGCTATACCCACCAGCCACGCCCACCAGCCAATCAGGAACAAGTATGCAAATTAACCCAGTCAAGATGGCTACAGCCAGAGAGAGCAGGAAGGAGGCTTGGATTGCTCCTGATGATGGAGAAGCAAAGCTTTCCACACACCCTGGCTGGCCAAGGCCTCCACTTAAGGCTACAAAGTTTCAATTATAGAAGATAAGTAAATGCCAGCAGAAATGGCTGCCTCCACAGAGTGAGCAGAAAGCTTAACTCCACTCCTGGCTACAAAGTTTCAATTGTAGAAGATAAATAAATCCCGGATACCAGGAACTCCTTGGGTCAACAGGAGGCATGGCCAGCCTGCAAACCACCACAGGCCTCTTGCCCAGACTGCCCCATATCTCAAAGAAACCCCCACCCTGAACTGGGACACCCTTCAGGGCAAGCCAGCTGGTCCTCACCCATGCACCAGGCCTCTATCCTATCTATTAAAAGAGTAATATACAGATTGACTATCACTCCAACACACAAGATGGCTGCTCCCATGTGGTCAAAGATCCTGTCCCCATGTGGACACAAGATGGCCAACAGGGGAGAGCAGTTGGCAGGGACCAGGCCTGCAAGGAAGAGCAGTTGTGGGTAATCAAGCCAGCAGAGGAGGGCAGTTAGGGATGACCAGGCCAGCAGAGGAGAGAAGTTGGGGGTGACTGGGCCTGCAGGGAAGGGCAGTTGTGGGGGGACCCAGGCCTACAGGGAGAGCAGTTGAGGGGGATCAGGCCTGCAGGAGTGGGCAGTGAGGGTTGACCAGGACCTTAGGGGAGGGCAGTTAGGGGCAATCAGGCTGGCAGGGGAGCAGTTAGACATCATTCAGGCTGGCAGGGGAGTGTTTAGAGGGTGATCAGGCTGGCAGGCAGGCAAGCAGTTAGGAGCCAGCAGTCCTGGATTGTTAGAGGGATCGAGCCTAAATGGTGAGATTGGGCCTACACAGCATTCGGACATCCCTTGAGGGGTAGCAGATTGGAGAGGTGCAGGCTTGCCCCCTTCCTCACCCCCCCCCCATGCATGAATTTCATGCACTGAACCTCTAGTATGTATGTATGTATGTGTGTGTGTGTGTGTGTGTGTGTGTATGACCAGTATGCAAAGTGTCCCCTCGGGAGTTCAACCAGGAGACTAGGAGTTCGATTGCTCACTATGACCCCACTGGAAAAAAAAAAAAAGAAATGGTGGACCTTAGAAATGACTTCAGGTTTTCTCACTGTGCAGAATATAGCCAAACACTGCTGCAGTTGAATATTTTACCCTTTATTCTCTCTGCATGATCTACAATAATAATGTTTTCATGTTGATATTTACTGCTATATTGCTGACAATTACCTGAAAGAGAAGTTGGGGTGCTTCACTGGGCTGGAAAAAGGTTAGCTAAGTCAGAAAGCAGGTTTAATTAAGCAAGGCTATTATATATATATATATATATATATATATATATATATATATATATATATATATATAGCTAAGTTGACTCCCCTATGCATGATACATATAACGCTCTTGCTGGCACCAATCGCACACATGTGTTTCAATCTGTCATTGTCAATCATGAATTTTGTTGACACTTGGAAGCCTCATGACATGCCTTGTCTGAACACAAAATGGTAAAAGTATTTTGGAAAGTTTGGCAGGTTTTTATACAATTAGACATACATGTACCATATGACCTAATAATCCTTCTCCTGGTTACCCATTAGAAATGAAAACACATGTCCACACAAAGACCTGTATGCAAATGTTTACAGCAACTTTACTCAAAATTTGCCAAAGTAGAGACACTAAAAATGTCTATCAACTAGTGAATGGATAAGTTGGGGTCCACCCACATGATTGAACACTACTTTAATAAAAAGAAACAAGCTACTGATACATGAAGGACATAGATATATTTCAGATGCATTGTACTAAGTGAAAAAAGTAAGATACAAAGAACTATCTACTATATGGTGCCATCTGTATAATAGTCAGACAAAAGCAAAAGTATGGTGACAACAGGTATGTAATTGACTACAGAGTGGCACAATGACCCTTTTTCAGGTGATAGAAATATTCCAAATCTTGTTTGTGGTGGTAGCTTTGCAAGTGTATTAATTTGTCAAAACTCATAGAGTTATACATCTAAAAAGAGTGCATTTTAGTACATATAAACCTCACATTCAAACAAAATGAACAAAAATAAATAAGCCTGAGATTTTACTTGTTTGAAAACTGAAAGTTCACAGGTTCTTAGCTAGTTAAGTGATAAGATAATATTAATTATGGGTTGGTTTGATTTAACACATGACTCGTGAATAGGAAGTTGGGGAATGCATCTTTCTTAACATTAGATGTTGATTGTTTTAGGTAGCAAGGGTGGGAAAAGAAATTTCAGAGGTTCTGGTTAGGGAATGCAGAGCATACAAGCTTCATCTGGTTCAAACCTTTAGAAGGATAGTTACACTGATGCCCTGTGTCAGAAGGTCCCAGAAGCCCCAGAAACCTTGCCTGAAGACTAGGGGCTGTCCAGCTGTGCCCAGGATGCAGTATGTCAATGGTTTTCTCAGCATGGTCCTTGACAGACTTAATCAGAAAAAAAAATGGGGTCAAGAATACCCATTTTAAAACACGCCACTAGGGGATATTTTATTATATATATATATTTCAGAGAGGAAGGGAGAGGAAGAGAGAGAGAGAGAAACATCAATGATGAGAGTGAATCATTGGCTGCCTCCAGCATGCCCCACACTGGAGATTGAGCCAGCAACCTAGGCATATCTGCTTGACCGGAATTGAATCTGGGACTCTTCAGTCTGCAGACCAATGCTCTATCCACTGAGCAAAACCATCTAGGGCTAGGATATTCTTATGTACACCAAAATTATATGGCAGTTTAGACTTAATATGTTGGTTAAGTTGTGGATTCTGTGAAATTTATTCTTCAGCATACCAACTATTTATTTAGATGTGCAAGTTTATACTCTGACTACACTGAACCCCAGCTCCAGGTAAGACTCATATGGGGTGAGTCTGCTCTGTCATGAAAAGGGAGGAGTGCAAGGAAACTTAGGGTAGCCGTGAAAATGAAGAGGTCTGGAGGTGTGCACACCACTGTGCACAGAGAGGATGGACTGCTGATTGTGGCTTTCTCTAGAGAGTGGGAGACAGAACCTCTCAACTGCACTGAAATCCACCTCCTGACTGCACTGAACCCCAATTTCTGGGGAGAGCCTGGGGACCCAGATTCATATGGGTCCCCTGAATGCACAGGAACTGGAAAGATAGAGATCTAAAGGCATGTGCATGTGCACAGAGAGGACTGCAGCGATTACGGAGGGATACTGAGACCCAGGGGCCATGTAGTTCAGGGCTGACTGGAAGCCAAGGCTGTCTGCTCAGCCCTGAGACTCCACCCTATCCCAGCTGAACAGAGAGGCTTTTGCAGTTTTGCAAGTCTTGTATCATAAGGCTGACTCCAGCACAGAAGTTCCCCCAGCTTAGCAAAAATGTGGAGACAAAGGAATAAATCACAAATGAAAAAAATGTAGGAAAACAAACGACTGGACACAGAGTTCAAAACCATGGTTATAAGATTTTTCAAGAATTTCCTAGAAAAGTTGGATAAATTTAGTGAGATCCAAGCAGAAATGAAAAAGGACCAACTGGAGATGAAAAGGATCAACTAGAAATTAAGCATACACTGACTGAAATTAAAAAATAATATACAGAGACCTAACAGCAGACTAGAGAAACACAAGAATAAAGTCAAATATTTGAAATACAAAGAAGAAAAAATACTCAACTGGAAAAGCAAAAAGAAAAAAGAATCCAAAAATGTGAAGATAGTGTAAGGAGCCTCAGGGAAAATTTCAAGCCTACCAACATCAGAATTATGGGGTGCCAGCCAAGGCCAGTTTTGCTCAGTGGATAGAGCGTTGGCCTGCAGATTCTGGTCAAGGGCATGTACCTTGGTTGCGGGCACATCCCCAGTGGGGGGCATGCAGGAGGAGGCTGATCCATGTCTTCTCTCATCGATGTTTCTAACTCTCTATTCCTCTCCCTTCTTCTCTGTAAAAAAATCAAGAAAATACATTAAAAAAAAAAAAAAGAATTATGGGTGTGCCAGAAGAAGAGAGAGAACATACTGAAAATTGTTGAAAACCTATTTGAAGAAATAATGACTGAAAACTTCCCCCACCAGGTGAAAGAATAGACTTACAAGTCCAGGAAATGCACAGAACCCCAAGCAAAAGGAATCCAAAGAGGACCACACCAAGACACATCATAATTAAAATACCAAGAACAAAAGACAAAGAGAATATTAAAAGCAGCAAGAGAAAAAACAATTAATTACCTATAAGGGAGTACCCATACAATTGTCAGCTGATTTCTCAACAGAAACTTTGCAGGCCAGACAGGAGTGACAAGAAATATTTAAAGTGATGAATAGCAAGAACCTACACCCAAGATTACTCAACCCAGCAAAGCTATCATTCAGAATTGAATGTCAGATAAAGAGCTTCACAGATAAGTAAAAATAAAGGAGTTCATCAACACCTAACCAGTATTATATGAAATGCTGAAAAGTACTCTTTAAGAAGAGGAAGAAGAAGAAGAAGAAGAAGGTAAAGACAAAAATTATGAACAACAAATATATATCTATCAACAAGTGAATCTAAAAATCAAGTGAATAAAAAATCTGGTGAACAGAATAAACTGGTGAATATAATAGAATCAGGGGCATAGAAAGGAAGTGGATTGACAATTCTCAGGGGGAAAGGGGTGAGGGGGGTACAGGGAGAGACTGGACAAAAATCAAACACCTATGGATGAGGACAATGCGGGGGGAGGTAAGGGCAGACGGAGGAATGGGAGCCAGGTGGATGGGAGCTATGGGGGAATAAAGAGGAACAAATGTAACAATCTGAACAATAAAGATTTGTTAAATAAAAAAAGAAGAGCTTTATACTAGTAGGTATCATGCATGCTCACGTCAACTTAAGCCACACACACACACACACACACACACACACACACACACACATATATATATCCTATATAATAAAACAGTAATGTGAAAATTGACTGTACCTCCGCTACACCCAAAAGCCACGCCCACCAGTCACGTCCACCAGCCAAGCAGAATGAGTATGCAAATCAACACAGCCAAGATGGCTATGGCCATAGAGAGAGCAGGAGGGAGGCTCCGTTGCCCCTAGTGATGGAAGAAGCCAAGTGCCCAGGCTTCTGCTTAAGACTACAAAGTTTCAATTGTACAAAATAAATAAATCCCAGATACCAGGGCCTCCACTTGGGTTGCCAGGGTGGTGTAGCCAGTCTTCAAACTACCACAGACTCCTCTCCCAGGCCACCCCATGCCCCAAAGGAACACCCACCCTGATCCGGGACACCCTTCAGGGCAAACCAGCTGGCCCCTACTCATGCATCAGGCCTCTATCCTATCTAATAAAAGAGTCATATGCAGATTGACCATCACTCCAATACACAAGATGACTGCCCCCATGTGGTCAAAAGATCCTGTTCCCATGTGGACACAAGATGGCCACCATAAGATGGCCAGCAAGGGAATGCAGTTGGGAGGAACCAGGCCTGCAAGGGAGGGCAGTTGTGGGTGATCAAGTCTGCAGGGGAGGGCAGTTAGGGGTGACCAGGCCAGTAGAGGAAGGGGAGTTGGGGGTGACCAAGCCTGCAGGGAAGGACTGTTGGTGGGGACCCAGGCCTACAGGGGAGGGCAGTTAGAGGCAAACAGTCTGGCAGGGGAGCAGTTAGGTATCAATCAGTTTGGCAGGGGAGTGGTTAGGGGATGTCAGGCTGGCAGGCAGAAGAGGTTAGGGGCAATCAAGAAGGCAGTCAGGAGAGCAGTTGGGAGCTAGTAGTCCTGGATTGTGAGAGGGATTTCCAAGTAGAAAAGGGCCTAAACAGGCAGTAGGACATCCCTCAAGGGGTCCCAGATTGAAGAGGGAGCAGGCTGGGTTGAAGGACACCCCTCCTACCTCCGTGCAGAAATTTCATGCACTGGGCCTCTAGTGTGTGTGTGTGTTTGTGTGTGTGTGTGTGTGTGTAAAACAAACTTGCTGAATTAGATCTGCTTTTTTATTTAGCTAAACTTTTTTCAGCCCAGTGAAGCACCAAACTTCTCTTTCAGGTAATTGTCAGCAACACAGCAGTAAATATCAACATGAAGCACATTATTATTGTAGATTATGCAGGGAGAACAAAGGGCAAAATATTTAACTGTAGCAGTGTTTGACTATATTCTGCACAGTGAGAAAACCTGAAGTCATTTCTAAGTCCACCATTTCTTACTTTTTCTCAGTTGGGTCAAGTTTCTAAGCTTTCTAAATCTTGTTTCTGGCTAATGAAAAAAAAAAAAAGGATTTCATAGAGTCTCCTATCTACCTATTCCAGGACTTCTGTGAGGATCAAATGAAATGAGAAATGGGAACATGCTTCACTGACATTTGGTTAAAGCAGTGGTCAGCAAACTGTGGCTTGTGAGACACATGTGGCTCTTTGGCCCTTTGAGTGTGGCTCTTCCACAAAATACCACGGCCTGGGCGAGTCTCTTTTGAAGAGGTGATGTTAGAAGAAGTTTAAGTTTAAAAATTTGGTTCCCAAAAGAAACTTCAATCGTTGTACTGTTGATATTTGGCTCTGTTGACTAATGAGTTTTCTGACCACTAGGTTAAAGTGTAAAATGTTTGTACCTGGCTATAAAGCAAGTCATGTTCCTGGGCTGAAGAAACTCCAAGGAGTGTAGTAACTAGGGAGAGGAAGCTGGGCATTACTACATGATGACATTACCTGGCCCACAGCAACCATGTCTGTGCTGGACTGTGGGCTGCATTTTGTGTCTTGGGTTCTTGGCAGCATTGGCGGAGATTTGATGGGGTGTTGCTCCAGGGTGGTAGCAGGGCCTGTGTCCCAGTTGGGGGAAGCTGAGTGTTGCTTTGTAGGCGCCAGGTCATTGGTGCCATTTCTCTGTGTGTGACACAGCAGCTCCTGCTTTGAGCATCTGCATCCTGGTGGTCAGTACACATCACACCAACTGATTGGATGGTCAGAGACTTAGCATATTAACCTTTTATATATATAGATATAAATTGTTTTGTAATCCTTACCCAAGAACATGCTTATTGATTTTAGAGAGAGGGGAATGAAGAGAGAGAGAAGAGAAAGAAAGAGAGAGAGATATAAGAGAGAAATATTGATTTGTTGCCTCCCATATGTACCATGAAAGGGATTCAAACCCAGAACCTTTCAGTATACCAGGTGATGATTCAACCAAATGAGCCAGGCTGGCCAGGGCCAATTCTTCAATAAATATTTTAAATGCCTAGGCTATGAATGACCTGCTTAGGCACTAAGATTTCATACTCAGAAATTATTAGTCTTCGGGAACATATGGTGTTCATTTTATATGTGTTTAGAAAATTGGTAGCAATTTGGAGGAACTTTTGATCTTTTGAAATTCTGCTCCCTTAGATATGTGGGGACACACATTTAGTGCTTATGGGATAGATGCAATGAAATAGCATAGCTTCCTAACTGGTTTGGCTCAGTGGATAGAGCATCGGCCTGCAGACTAAAGGGTCCCAGGTTTGATTCTGGTCAATGGCATATACCTTGATTACAGGCACAACCCAGTAGGGAGTGTGCAAGAGGCAGCTGAATCGATATTTCTCTCTTGTTGATGTTTCTAACTCTCTATCCCTTTCTTTTCCTCTCTGTAAAAAAATCAATAAAATGTATTTTAAAAAAAGAAAAAAAAATAGCATAGGGCCCAAGGCATAGAACTCCTCAATGTTTTCACTGGTCACGTAACTTTTGTTAACAACCATCAGATGATGGAGGGGGGTTCCTCTAAAACTATGTTCTAGGATTCAAGTCTTCCCCTTCTTGTCTTCCAGGGATCTTGCCTCTCTGCAGAGCATTGATTTCAGCATAGATCAAAATTAGAATTTTCAGACTCTTGTCATCAATATGGCATCCTAGGATAGCACTGTGTGCATGACGGTGAGCACATAAGTCCCTCCAACCATGCATAAGTTAGACTTTTTATATTATTTTATTTAAAATAGGTTTTTATTATTTCAGAGAGGAAGAAAGAGGGAAAGAGAGATAAAAATATCAATGATGAGAGAGAAACATTATTGGCTGCCTCCTGCACACCCCCTACTAGGCACTGAGACTGCAACTTGGGCATGTGCCCTGACCTGGAATTGAACTGTGGTTCTTGGGTCAACACATAAAGTTGCAGGTTTAATTCCAGTAAGGGCACATACCTAGGTTTTGGGTTCGGTCTCCCATTAGTAAGTAATCAATTAATGTTTCTCTCTCATCTTCCATTTCTTTCTTCCTTCCTCTTTCTCTAAAGTTAATAAACATATCTTCAGATGAGGATTCAAATAATAATAAATAAATAAATAAATAAATAAATAAATAAATAAATAAAATAACTGTGATTAAAAAAAAAATACACAGAGAAAGAAAATCCTGGACTAGAATACAGTAATTAACCTATTCAACAAACAATCTTAACTGTCATATCAATTGTATGCCAGGCAGAGCACTAGGCTCTGGGGATGATTGATACCACCCTTGCCCTCAGGGAATCACAGTTTATTTTTTATTATTTTTAATTTTAACAAATATTTATTGTTCAGATTATTACAATTGTTTCCTTTTTTCCCCTCCATATCTCCCTTACACCTGGTTCCCACCCCATCCTCTGCTCTTACTTCCCCCTCATTGTCCTCATCCATAGGTGTATGATTTTTGTTCAGTCTCTCCCTGCACACCCCCCTCACTTCTTTCCCCCTGAGAATTATCAGTCCACTCTTTTTCTATACCCCTAATTCTATTATATTCACCAGTTTATTCTGTTCATCAGATTTTCAATTCACTTGATTTTTAGATTCACTTGTTGATAGATATGTAGTTGTTGTTCATAATTTTAACTTTTACCTTCTTCCTCTTCTTAAAGAATACCTCTCAGTATTTCATATAATACTGGTTTGGAGTTGATGAACTCCTTTAGCTTTTTCCTATCTGTGAAGTTCTTTATCTGCCCTTCAATTCCATAACAGTACTTTATGAAGTGATTGGACGGGTAAGACCTCTGTGCTGGCAGAGATCTGAAGGTGATAAGGAAACTGGTAGGTTGAAGGTCCATGGCTAAAATGCGTGGAACAGTCTCAGAAAGCACCCCCTCTGACTTTCTGGAAAACTCAGTTATCCACTGAAGTGTCAAAACAGGCTATCTTCTTCCTCTCTCCCTGCTTCTTGAAGTAGGACACAACAAATTCCTTCTGGGAGGTGGGTACCTGGTAAATCGGACAGATGCTGCTCAAGGCTGAACAGAGGTGGGCTCTTGGGGTTAATGATGCAGGTGTTAGCCAGAGTAGACCCTCTGACATGGAAAGGATAGACCTTCAGAGGTTTCAAGATAGCAGCAGAGTAGATGAATCTTTCTTATACCTCCTCCCAGAACCAAACTGGAAATAAAACTAAACTGAGGAACACCTTCTGCCTGGTGGGGATCAGTTGAACAATGTCCAATGTACTGAAAGATCACCAATTCGATTCCCAGTCAGGGCACTTGCCATTGTTGTGGTTTGATCCCTGGTCAAGATTCATGTGGGATGCAACCAAGCAATGTTTTCCTCCCCTATCCAAGTTTCTCTCTCTCCCTTCCTCCCTCTCTCTTTAAAAATCAATAAAAACATTTAAATTGGGAAACATTCACCCTGAAGACTAGCTGAAAAGACTTTTAAACAAGGAAGGGCAGAAACCACTTTGGAATTTGTAGAAAGGGTGAGGTCACAAGAGAAAATGGCCCTATTTCCAGAGGCAGCAGGCGGAGGGTAAGGAGAAGTATCTTAGTTACAGGGGGGAGGAGTTCCTTTTGACTCAGTGATCCCACTTCTGGGTATATATTTTAAGAATTCTGAAACACATATGCACCCCTTTGTTCATTAACTGTTATTTATAATAGCTAAGATCTGGAAATAATTCAAGTGCCCACCAGTACATAAATAGATTAAAAAAAAAGCTGTGGTACATTTGCATAATGGAATACTGTGGGGCTGTAAAAAAAAACAAAAAGAGGGTACTCTTAATTTTTGCAACAACATGGATGGACCTAGACATTATTATGCTAGGTAAAATAAGCAAGTGAGAGATAGATAAATACCATATAATTTTACTAATATGTAAAATTTAATAAAATAAACTGACAAACAAAATAGAACCAGAGGTCTGGATACATAGAACAGACTGACAAATGTCAGCAGTGAAAGGTGTGAAAGTATTAGCTAAAGAACATGTATGCATACACCATGGACACAAACAATAGTGTGGTGAGGGCCAAGGGAGGCAGGCATCAGGGGTTGGGTGGAGGTGGGTAAAGAGGGAGAAATGGGGAACATATGCAGTAGGGTCAACAATGAAGAATTTAAATTAAAAAAAAGAAAGGATGGATCTTCTTGTGGGTGATCCTCCCTGTGTCTGCCAGGCAGAGCTTGATTTCCTCCATCCTCCTTTTCCACCCACATGGAACAGAACCCTATTTTAGCTCCCTTTAGAGGAACAAAAATATTGATAGAAATGACAACCTTGACCAAAGAGAAGAGGTGGGCAACAGGGAATAAATATCAGTGGTGGTGGTGATGGGAGGTGGGAGTTCTTTGGTGATAGGATGGGACTGGAGAAGACTGACCATGTGGGAGTTCTGAGTGTTAATGAAACAGGTGAAACAAGCTGCCTAGGGTAGACAAGTCACATTTTGAGGATTATCAACCTCAGCATTATTGACATTTAAGATGGAGAAATTCTTTGTGTGTGGCTGTCTGTGCACATAAGATGTTTAGCAGCACCCCATGGTCTCTACCAACTAGATGCCAGGAGCATTCCCGAGTCATGACAATGTTTCCAGACATTGCCAAACATCCCCTTTGGGGGCAAAAATCACTCCAAGTTGACAAATACTTCTGTAAAGACTTTGAAAGGCAGCTTTGTCCTTAAGCAAGAAATGGTTTTACACAGCAATAAGGAACTATACTTTTTTTTTTCTAGGAGCATGCTGTCAACTAGCAGGGAGACTTGATTTTGGTAAATAGATTACTGGTTTACCTTCCAATGTTAAATGTATAGCAGGATAATAACACTGATGTATTGACCATAGCTCACTTTAATCAATAGACTATCAGAAATAATAAGGTCTCATGGTTTTCCAAGGCCTTACCTGTCAATCAAAATGATTTTTAGACAATAAACCTGCCCTCAGGAAAGAGGATGAAGCAATGCAGGCCACAGGTTAAGGCTCCAAAAGATCACTCAAAGTTGTGTGAGAGTTGGATGTCAGCTAAAATACCTATTTCTAAATTAGTCTAACTGTTGGATAAAACTAGGGCAATCCAAACTCTAGCCTGAGGTGTATTTGAGCCAGCACCACTTGCCTCTGGCAGGATCCTCAAATTAATTCTTGTCAGCTTTGTAGCTCTGTACAACTAGCCATGGGAGTCTCCTTCCAAATGACCATACTGAAGGAAAAGAGAGGGAAAAGGAGAGGGAAAGGAGGTGTGAAGTGGGGAGAGTTTTTCCTGCTTCACTGAAGCCCAGTCAGGGACACAGTGGTGCTGTGTATTTCCCTGGGGAAGCCTTCACTTCAGATTAAGGGAAGTGCTGTAGTGCTCCATTGCCCTCATTCCTCTCAGACTGGACCACACTGGAGTCATCTCGGGCATAGGGTGCCCAAGACCCTCTCATCACGAGTAACAGTGCAGGATGGGCTCTTCACACTCTCCCCTTCCCCCCACTCTGTGAACCTTCATTCTGGCCCTGAAACCTCTGTTCCAAGGATGTTAGGTTCCATGAAAGCTGAAAAAATGAGCACCAAGTGGTGGTTCTTCCCAGGGTAAGTTAGGAAAAAAAATTAAAGGTTTGGTGGGTTATTAAATACTTTATTCAGTACTTTCTCATTTATAGGTTTTTCGTTCTTTTCCCCCTTATTGTCCATTTTGTTTCAGGGCCATTGCTATTACTTGTAACTTGAAAGAGTAAAGGCATAACATGTCAAAGTTTAGGGCTATATTGGTGGTGGTGTTGGGGCAATTAATAAATCTCCATCTGGGTGATTTTATGAGATCAAAGTTTGATCCTGGAGTCACTGAAGGTTTGCATCTCAGCTTCACTTAGGAGCAGTGGGACCTTAATTGAGAACTGTCATACCTCATCTTGTAAAAGGGCTAATACTAGGAGGATAAAGTGTGATAGCATCTGAAAAGCATTTAGCATGGTGTTTGGCATGATTATAAATAAAGCAGAAGCCTGGCACATGAAATTCGTGCACAAGTACAGTCCCTATGTCTGGCCTGTGATCCAGGCCATTTTCCCCAGCTGCCCACAGCTGGCCAGACTCCCGCTGTCACCCACCCCCAGGTCCCTATTTGCCATTGGTGATCGGAGCCTGATAGCCAGGGAAAAGACTGAGAAATCTGCTGTTCCCGCCTGCTTGCCAGCACCCACCCCAGTTTCCCATTTGCCATTGGGCAATTGGAGCCTGATGGCCAGGAGAAAGGACTGAGAGGTGGTCAGTGTGCCTCATGATGACTGGTCGAGCAGTCGTTCTGGTCATTCTGCCATTAGGGTCAATTTGCATATTACCCTTTTATAATATAGGACAGAGGCCTGGTGCATGGGTTGGGGAACCCACTGGGGTGTGGGGCTGGCTGGGGTGAGGGGGTATGGTTCTTCTGGTCTCTGGTCATTCTGCCATTTAAGTCACTGGGCTTTTATTATATAGGATATGCAAAGCAGAAGTGTCACAGGAACAAAATAACATATCATTTCAAGGGCTGACATACTTTTCAGCCCCAAGAGTTGCCAGTAGGATTTCATGAGTCACTGGACATATCTTTGGCAGATCTAAGGAGAATGGTTAAGTGGGGAAGACTCTGAAATTTTGTCTGGCTGAAGGTAGATTGTGAGGTTGAGGTACTAAAACTGTTATTCAATCCTGCTCTAGGTGTTTGTTGTGGACCATCTATATGACAGATACATGGAGGTTGCTATAGGGGTAAAGCAAAGTCCCTCTTCACAGAAATATTATTTTCTAGAAAACATAGATGAAAAATAAGTGCAAGGCTATGTAAACAAATACTTGAGAGATCTATGATGGAAATGAACAATGGATAAAGTAATAGAGGATGGGTGGATGGGAACCTAGTTTAGACAAGGTGATCAGGGAGACTGAGGAGGTCGAATTTCAGCTGGATAAAGCTGGCAGGGCAGATGGGCAGAGCATTTAATGTGAAAATGCCCTGAGGCTAGAGGAGTAAAATAGATATTGGCTGCTAACAGTTGCTTCAACGTGTGGGTAGTGAGTACTGAGGAGGCAGAATGGGGGAAAAACTGGCCCCCCAAGGGATGCAGAAATGATCATAAGTTTGACTCAGGTCGTCTTCAAAGGTGCAGAGACCAACGATAGTGAGAGTCTCAAATGTTTTGTGTTGCATCTTAACCAGAACTTTGTGCTAATTTCCAAATTCTGTCTAAAACCGAGGATCTAAATATCACCTCAAATAACTTTTCCTTTTCAGAGTAAGGTGGAGAGGTCCAGGGACTGACAACCTCAGTGGACACAGGAAAGAGAATCCGTTCTGAGGGCGACTACATCGGTCCATACTGGAGCTTTGCATACACAAGAGGGAGAAGGCCCAGACTTTCAAGATGACTTCGTGGGCAGACAGGGAATTCCACCAACATGGGTGAGAAGCACAAAGGCAGTGAGCTTTGTAAAGACCTCCAAGTAGTAGGTGTGGCTGGGATTAGCATTATCTTCCTCGCCTGTAAAACGGGGACAACAAAAATTCCCCGTCCTTTCTATTCCCTACAAGAGGACACCTTACAGATAGAGAAAAGAAAGCTTTTAAGTTCAGTGAAAGGCCTTGTATTCAAGAATTGCAGTGTTTCTGCAGGGAACATACGGTGCAGGACAAGGCTCCATCCGGAGGAAGCAGGCCCTCCAGTACCGCAGAGTGCAGGACAATGTTTAGGGCAAGGAGTCCTAAACTTGTTATTCTTGAGCCTCCGCAGGTCTAGGGAGATACAACGGGTGCGGGGGTCCCGTGCGCGTTTCTCTTGGGACTGAGGTTTGAGAAGTTACTTCCAAGCAGGCATCTTCATAAGAGCGACTTCCTGCCCGTAAGGTCTCGTCCACAGCCACACTGTCACTGCTGGGAAAAACAACAGATCAGGTGGAAACTCCCTCCTCAAAAACACAAGTAGACAGAAAAACCTCTATGATTCACGCAACCTCGACTATTCCCGCCACACTGGCCAGTGCGCCTAAACCGGTAGCCGGGATTTGCGTGTCCTTGGAGAAGCATTGTGGGGCTGGTAGTCTAGGCTGAAGCGCGGCTCAGGACTTCGAAAGCCACAGAATTACATTTCCCAGGAAGCTCCGCGCGGGCCCCGTAAGTGCGCGTGACGACTAGACTTCCGGAAGAACCTGGGGCGGGACCGTGGCTGTGGCTGAAGCTAGGCATCGGGATGCAGCGCCCTGGGCCCTTCAGCACCCTCTACGGGCGGGTCCTGGCCCCGCTGCCCGGACGGGCCGGGGGCGCGGCCTCTGGAGGAGGCGGGAACAGGTGGGGTGCCCCCGGCTCACACGTGCAGCCGCCGGTGTGCGCTCATTCCGGGACCGGCGGCGCGGGCCAGACAAGCCCCAAAGTCAAGGAAGCCAGTAGTGCCTTCCCAGCCCCCTCCACGATGTCCAAAGCCGAAGAGGCCAAGAAGCTTGCGGGCCACGCGGCGGTGGAGAATCATGTGAGGGTGAGCAGCTGGGCTGCGGGGTGGGCTCCTGCTGGGCTCCGCTGGGATGCCCTTGTTCCTGGAAGGGTGTGGGCTGCGTGAGCGGGGAGAGGGTGCGCCTTTCCCCGGTTTACAGGGAAGTAAAGGCCGTTTTGTGGTGGGGTCTGCTGGAGGCGAGCTTCCCAAAGACTCTTTGTGTGGGCCGACAATAGGTTTGCGAAGCGGAGTCTGCCTGGGTGGTGTCTGATGTTGAATGGGGCTGAAAGAGACTTGCCCTCTGGTTTCCTTACAAACAAAGGGAAACTGATGAGTTCCGGGCTGCTGACAAGTCTCTTGACATTCCTGGGAAGCCGGTGGAGAACTGGCTTGAAAATTGCCTTGACATTTGATCCAAGTAGATTTTAGGTTGGCGCGCCCGCTTCTGAGTATACCCGCCAGAGAGCAGGGGAGAGAGAGTCTGAGGGGAAGATCTTCGACGGGGCGGAGTGGACACTTGAAACCTGGAGTTCGAGATGTTCAGCTGTTAGTGGTGAGGTCCTGGCCCCACTTGTTTGTTAAGCGGGTCTGATTCTTGCTGTTAGTGGGGTCTTTTAACCCGAGTGGGTTTGTTGCCTTTCAAGTTAATTATCTTAATTAAAATATTTGGGTAGCCATAGGTGGAGTTTCTTAGACTTTATTGACATTTTGTCTTTCCTACTTAAAAAATGGTATTATCTTCTAATGCTAGTGCTTAAGAATACATTAGTTTACAAAGTTATTTTGCATACATAGATTATGTTTGATCCCCACACAGTCTGTTTAAGTGGGGAGGAGCCAGTGCAATAAGTTGGCTCAGCATGTTCTGTAGAAGGAATGGCCAAGAATCCTCCAGAACCTAGTGACTCCGGTTAGGTAGTACCCTTCCACCAGGTCCACAGCTGCCCTGTCCTGGTGTCACTTGTTATAAAGTCTGGTTAGCAATAGGATTTTCTATGGTAATTCACAGAGTTAATGTAAAATGTGTACTTCAGCTCTACTTTTGAGATTCAGTGCCTCAGCTGCAAAATTGGGACAATAATCTGAGATTTCAAAATGCCTGGATAAAGTGAATAGCTAATGGACAGGTAAATAAAAAGAAACTGAAACAATTAGAAAAGCCCTGTATCTTAGTTTTCCTGTTAACCTGTTTGCATTAATATTTGCTGGTGCATGTCTTCCTAACTTTGTTTTATAATTATATATTTGCTTAAATAGAATTTGTAAGCCCCCACCTCAGGCTAAAGCCCCAAAACACTAGATTCCAGCTATATTATTCCAAAAGTTGCCAGGTAATTCTGTGGAGATCTCCACTACCTTTTGGGGGCACCTCACTCAGTGTCAGTGGCACCCACTTTCCTACCAACATTCTTTCCTGAGATTCCAACATTACTTGAATTTTATATTTTCTGCTGTTTAATGGTGATTTATTCTTTCCTTTGTTTACCAGGTATTTATTGAGTGCCCTGCAGTGTCAGTTGGTATGGTTATCAGAAGTGTGGTTAGAGTGGGAGAGAGAGGGGGAGAGGGAGAAAAGCATCTAGTCCTGCATATTTTGCAAGTTGGATAACTAATTCAAATACACATTTATTGAGCATATCTATGTATTTAATTGTCATGTACTTAATTGCTCTCTCCAGGAGGTATCCTCTACTCCACCTAAGGCCATTTTGTCCTCTAGCATTTTGTGACTTGGATTCCTTTACTCACATGTGTAAGATTATCCGGGTAGATTATATGCTAAATCATATTGGTTTGTTCTTTGGAATGTTCTTAGAGCTGATCTTTTCCTTTGACCCACCAGTCCCATTTAGGCTCTCCCCAGGGCCAGATGATAGTAGTTGCTTTTATCTTCTCCTCTCTATCAGCCTCCCAGCATTATCTTCTGAAGCTCTCCTATGCTTTTGTCACTGTCACTGTGGCACTCAAGGGACTTCATCCTGACCTCTATGTGACACACCTAGAGAATCTATTGTAAGTTTAGGTACTCAAACTGGTGGGAAGGATCCATAGACAAAAGGATTATCAGGTTAGAGAATTGCCTTGAGCTACCACTATCTCAACAATTGGTGTTTAGGGAACAAGATGCTTAGTGTCAGCCCATCTGCCTTTGGTGTTCCTTGGTGCACTCTCATGACAGTTTTGGCAAGCAGTGGCTTTCAGCATTCTGCCTTAATGTTAAAATCATGTACCTCTTTCAGGATTTGCTGCAAAGGCCATTTCATCCTTTCAGTTTTTCCTTCACCTCATAATGGGTTGGGGAGGGATGCATATTTTCTTTGATTTTGTAGCACTTTATATCTCTTAGGTGTCTTTTATGTTCTGGTCATCTCTGTGTTTGTATTTCCCAGTCCGGCAAAGGTTACGTTCCTTATCTTCATGCAGTGCTGGTACAGTGGGGCCTTCTTAGTAAATGTTCAATGAATCATAAATATGGAGGCTGTGGAATTGTTGGTGGGTTGAATCTCTGGGGTGTAGGTCCAGTTCGTAGTCCACTGTGTTCTGGTGTCCCAATGTGGCAACCATCTCCACATCTGGATAGAACTTGGAGATAGCCACCTTGAACTCTGGGATTATAGCCACCCCTGATGGGAAATCACTCAAGCCTGGAATAGAAAATTCTGCAAGCCAACCTTTTTAAAAAAGACCCCTCAGTTTATCCCCAGCTTATAAAAGGAGCCAAGCAGAGCCAGCCCCTGAGCCTGTTCAGAGGACCTTCCTTTCCTCTGTGCTGCCTCCTTTGAGCTCGAGCATAAGCTTGATAAAATCTGTCTGGAAATGTCTGTAGGATATTCTCTCCATTTCTCATGGAGAACCCAAGAACCCCAAGGAGGGGTCTCCACTGATTGACTGATTGGTGCCAGGGTAGAGGGTCATCATTCAGTGCTGCTGGTCCTGAGGTCAGATATAATGTCACTTGTTTGGTTTTGCTGCTTTTCTGAGCGTGGACCTGAAATACAATTGAACCATTTTGTCTTAGATTGGCAGGAGTTTCCTCCCAGGAAGTTACTGAGGAACTGAGCTCCATATTAGTTCTGAGTATTTGTGCCCTGACCTAGTTGTGGTTTAACTGTCCCCTATTGGGCCCAGCTCTGCCCCTGCTCCTAGGCACCTTCCCCTTTGTTAAGAAGGCAGGCTCAGAAGTGTGGTTCTGTTTCTTGTCCTTTGCACTCAGGAAGTGTTCTACATCTTTCTTTACAAGGCCTTCCTATTGCAGATGAAGACTTTTTCTCATGTTCCTTGTTAAGCCTTTGCCATCTTTGCAGATTCTCAGGCAGGCTTGCATCACCTGAACAGAAGCTGATACAATTTGCTGTTTTGAGGTTACTTCAGACTCTCTCCTCTTCTGTCAACTCTGGCGGAGCTCTAGATTGTGGGCTGGATATGTCCCTCTGGTTCCCTGTGATGATACCTAAGTAAGGTATTTGGTCAGTCCCCTGCCTTCTAGATGTTAAGCTTTTCTGAAAAGGCACTGAAGCTGGAAACCTTGACTTATTAATGCCTAGAGCTTTTCCTTCCTGATCACCTGGCCTAGGGGTTGGTCAGGGATCTTTCAGTGCTCATCTGCTGGCCACTATTAGGACAACTTCAGTTACTGTATGTTGAAAGTGAGCCAAGCCTTTTGTCTGACAGGATGTAGGGAGAGTTAACTATTAGACAACATATGCTAAGCCCCACGTCACCAAACCATGACTTAATGACAGTTTTGGCTCTTCCAGAAATGGAATCTTAATAATCTAGTCAATCAGCGGGATAGACACTGCCATCCCTTAGAGCAGCGGTTCTCAACCTGTGGGTCGAGACCCCTTTGCGGGTCGAACAACCCTTTCACAGGGGTCACCTAGACCATTGGAAAATGCAGATATTTACATCACCATGCATAACAATAGCAAAATTTCATGGTTGGGGGTCACCACCACATGAGGTCGAGACCTTGGGAAGGTTGAGAACCACTGCCTTAGAGGGAAGTCTGTGAAAGTCTTTCATTTTGGACAGTTCCATGGAGCCTCCTCTTTATATGCTAGATTGGATACTGCCCAGTTCACATCAGTTTTTGCTCAAGTCAGCTCTTGACATTTGTAAACTTGCTTAGTGTATCTTATCTTTCATCAGGAGATGGTGACGTCAGTGTCAGATGAAAGGAGAAGGGCTTTGCTGATAAACTGCCCCTTATAATAAAGACCAGGTTGATGTTTCTATAAAATGGGCAAAGTGCTTGCCTTGTACTCTTATTGGTGAATTACTGTTCATAATAATTTTATCGCTCTAGGAAGCAGGCTGGAGTGGGAATAAAAAATGGTATTAGTAAGGTTTTTTTTTTTCTTCCTTTTTTATTTATTTATTTATCAGAATAACCAAGTGCTGGGAATTGGAAGTGGTTCTACAATTGTTCATGCTGTGCAGCGAATAGGTATGTCCTTGGGCTTTTTCCTGTATGTTTTGTCAGGTATGGATGCAATAGGATGGTAGAAGATGGAGGCAGGATTGGGGCATAGAAAACACCTGCTGGGTATGGCTCCAGCACTGGAGCTGCTTGTATGTCAGCTGTGTGTTTCTGCTTTTCCCTGAGAAATTCTTGGGTCTCTTCAGCCATCTTTGGGGGTTGCCCTAGCTTTGTTTACACAGCTGGAGTGGAAGAACAGACTTAGAGTGAGGTCTCAAAAGAATTTTATCCTCATAGTGTGTGTGTGTGTGTGTGTGTGTGTGTGTGTGTGTGTGTGTGTGTTTGGTCTCAGGAACCCTGAGGTAAGCTCTCTGACCCTCAGACAATCTCAGGCAAACAAATTAAGGTCAGTGCAGGCTTGTGAGTGAATGGGTGGTCCCTGCAGTTGCTGCTTGGTTCTTGCAGGTGCTGGCTTTTTCTGATTATGGTGTCTCTGTGCTTAGGAAGGGAACAGGAATTCCCAGCCCCTGTGGCTGCTCCACAGGCTTTACTGCCCTGCTTTTTAAGAACAAAGCCCAAAGGAGAGGCTGGCCTCTTAGAGTGCTGGCCTCTTCTAGTTCCTGGGCAAAGTGCTCAGGAGACAAAGTCCAGCACCACTCTGTCTTTAAGGAGTGGCTGTGATGGTGGTGTGTTGGCTTCTGGAAGCTGCCTCGTGGGCCGAACAGGGGCTGTAACTTGTACCTCCTTGTGCCATAGCACTGTGTGTGTGGAGGATTTTAAGTTAAAGAATTAACTGTGGGTTTTGTAATAGTGACATCTAAACCTCACAAGATGCAACCCAGTGATGAAAAAAAACTTAAGCTTTAACAAGACAGTGGTTTTCTTAAGACCTTTTTAAAAAAATCAAGTTTTCCTGAAAGATAGAAACCCCAAAATGCACGAATAAACCCACTCTAACAATCCTCTGGGGCTACAAATTATTATATTTTTTGTATTAAATGTGAAAATTGACTTCTAACTTTTCTCTGTAAAAGGCCGTATAGGGAAGTATTGAAGACGGAAGGTAGACTGCCAGGGGTCATATTCCAGTTCTGCCCCTTGTTAGCTGTGTAAACTACCCAGATACTCTACCTCTCTGCCTCAGTTTCCTCTTCTCTAAAATGGAGGTTATAATTGTACCTTTCTTTTGGGATATAACTGACTCTTTAGGATTAAAAGAGTTCACAAGGACACAGTTCCTTGATTATTGCCAGGCACATAATAGCAGACACTAGTGTTGCTCTTCCATAGTTAGTACTTACTGCCTTAGGCTTTCTACTGTCCCCATCTTGTGGTGTGTGAGGTATGTTCATCAACTTTGTCAAAAAGGGGGGACATGGTATGAAAGGCAGACTTTCCTTTTCTGTTGGATTTGAGCAAACGTGTCCAAGACAAGAAAAGTGAAGTGAGAGAGTGAAGACCCACTGACATGGTTTCTCTCTCCACAGCTGAAAGAGTGAAGCAGGAGAACCTGAACCTCGTCTGTGTTCCCACGTCTTTCCAGGTGGGCCTGCTTTCCATTCTGCATCTTAGTGGCTGCTGACTCTTCAAGGTCCCTGAGCACATAGAGGTGTGGCTGTGGAGTGTGCACCCAGGGTTGTTCCCTGTGAGAGGGCCCGGAGCAGGAGAGTGTATTTACTGAAATCATGTGTCTGGTTATGTAGCTTGTTCTCTACCAAGCCGTGCCAACCCTTGTGGAGGTGCTGACCAAAGAGCACAAAATGCAACATGACGCAAAAGGAACCACATGAATGTACATAAGACACTGTTCTCCAGGCAACCTTTCCTTGTTAATAATTGTCTCCTTAGCTGTTTCTAATTTGTTAATTCCTGTGCCCCCATCTTTAAACAAAGTAAACCAAACACAAAGAGACACAAAACAACAATCAACAGAGACACTCTGTGTACAATATTTATAGGTGTGCACAACCAATAGACAAGAACTTCACACCACGCTCCTTGTCTCTCCAGCTACAGAAACCTCTTCCATGATTAGTTCTTACTGCTGTCCCTGTCTTATGATGTGTGAGGTGTGTTCATCAACTTTGTCAAAGAGGTGGGGACATGGTATGAAAGGTGGACAAATGCCTGCATTTAAAACTGACCGAAGCAGAGCAATATCTCTCTCTCTCTTTTTTAAAAAAAATATATTTTATTAATTTTTTTACACAGAGGAAGGGAGAGAGATAGAGTTAGAAACATCGATGAGAGAGAAATATCAATCCGCTTCCTCCTGCACACTCCTTACTGGGGATGTACCCGAAACCAAGGTCCGTGCCCCTGACCGGAACCGAACCTGTTACCCTTCAGTCTGCAGGCTGACACTCCATCCCCTGAGCCAAATCGGTTTCGGCCAGAGCAATGTCTCTTGTCTCAGAGTGGATCAGACTAAGGGCTTGGAGACCAGGCAAGGATGCTAGAGGTCCCTTGCCACCTGACCTGATCAGGCTCGCCCAGACAAGAGGTAGTAAAATGCCTTCCATGCAGTACATAGTACATTCTCCCTTACAAGGAAGCCCAGATAAGAAGCAGCAAGTGCTTCTCATGCCGTATGAAATTGATTCCTTTTACAAAAATGCTTGATTCAACTTAAGTCTCAGGTGAGACGGGGATTACTGAAGCTGCAGCTGGGACTCTGAACAGGAAAATTCCTGGCAGCGCTGTAAATAAGAGTCCAAGCCTCAGCCCCAGGAATTCCCAGTCCGGGCAGCAAGTGGGGTCCTTGGTATTCACCCTAGAGGAATCTTCGCACACATTCCTTCATGGTTGCCAGAATATGTAACCAGATAATCAGTGGGTCCATACGGCCTGTCACTATTTGAGCCAATTAAGCAGAGACAGAGTTGAATCATATATGAGTGTTTATTCCAATACTGGTAGCAGTAAGGGAGAGCTGTCGGTCATCCACAAAAATTGCTCTGTAGCCCCCCATAAGCCAGCTGCTTATATAGGATAGGATAAAGATTACATGGAGAAGTAGGGATTACAGGCATGGGGAAGTAGGCAATGTGGGCAGGGGTGGTACTCCATTTGTTTGGGTAACAAGGTTGTCAATTTTCCCATGATAATAGGCAGTTCTTGAGTGAGAATGGACAGCATTCCAAGGTTGACCCCAGGTCCTGGGGGTGTAAACCCCCAGCCATAGCCACGTTAAAATGTCCTTTCCTTAATCAGAACAAGGCAGTCATGGTTAACAGAGTATGATTAATATTTCTCATAACCATAACTAGTCCCCAGTATTCTATTTTTTGCCCCTAACATAAGAACCTTCTTTCCAAATAAGAAGGTTCATACATGGAGGTATGAGTGGCTAGAATGTCAATATATCTTTCTTGGGAGAGCACAGTTCCATCCCTAACACTCAGATCATTTGTGAGCATGACCTCTGTGTGTGTGCAGGTTACTTACATGGGCTGCCAGCAGAGATGGGAGAAGGGAGGGTTGGAGGATTTGCTGATGCAAGCTCAGAGACTTCCAGCCCAGGGGATCTGAGGTCCTAGTAAGTGTTTTCCATATGTGAATGGGGTGCACACTGTTTACAGAAAGTATAGATCCTCTGCTCATTTATTGCTTATTATCTGGGGAAAAAAAGAGTAAGTGTGGGGCAGGGCCGTTAGCTGCAGGCCTCCCAGCTACACAACATAGATAACACTTAGCTCTCAGCTCTCTCATGCTGGACTCTCATGCAGGGGTGGTGGGTGGTTAGTACTGTGATGGTGAGGAAGCAGTTGAACATAGTGATTATTGAGGGTATATTTATTTTTATGAGGGATATGAGGCTCCCTTTGTATGCAAGGTGTTGTTCGCTGCCTCCATAATGCTAGTGTTGTGCCTAGCTCTTAGGCATTCTGGAGTGTTGGTTGGGTGAATTTATGTGTGTCATTTGTCACAAATATATAGTAGAGAAGAAGTAGAGATATGTGTCTTTTAGGAGCAGGAGAGAGCCCATTCTTTGCCAGAGGGTTGGAGAAGGCCTTCTAGAAAGGCTGGTCTTTGAATTGGACATGAGTGTTGCATTCTGGGAGAGGCCAGGGCATTTTAGGCAGAGAAGGAATGCCAAGAGCATAAAGACTCCTTTTATAAGTTGCTACTGTTTATAGCATTATTAATAGCATATTAGTTTGTAAGCATCCATTTATAAGCAGAGTTGTCCTTTTTCTCTTCTATCGTTCTTTCCATTTCCCTTCTCTTCTAACCCATTCCTAGTTCTAACACAGATCAGGAAGGTAGGAGACAGAAATTCTGGTACATGGTCTGTCTTTAACTTATCACTGTGTGACTTTTCTGGGCTTACACTAAATGACTCCTTTTGGATTGAACTCACAAGGACCAGTTATTCACTCAGCTGTTGGCTCAATGTGGCGCTAATTGCTGTAGGGTAACAAGGGGTTTGAAATGTGTTCTTTCCTACTCTGCTGCAGCCTAGATGGACAGATAGGACATCTTCATCAAATAGTACCATGGTCAAGTAGTGCTTTGAACTTAAGAAAAGTTAAATAAAATGATATATTTACACGGGACTTTTCCCCGTAGGAATTATGATAGAACATTTTTCTTTTTTTTTAAATTAAATCTTTATTATTCAGATTATTACATTTGTTTCTCTTTTTTCCCCTCCATAGCACCCCTCCACCCAGCTTCCACCCTTCCCTCGGCCCTTACCTCCCTCCCATTGATCTCATCCATAGGTGTATGATTTTTGTCCAGTCTCTCCCTCTACACTCCTCACCCCTTCCACCCTGAGAATTATCAGTCCACTCAAAATTTCTGTGCTCCTGATTCTATTATATTCACCAGTTTATTCTGTTGATCAAATTTTTAATTCACTTAATTTTTAGATTCACTTGTTGATAGATATGTATTTGTTGTTCATAATTTTTTGGCTTTTACCTTTTTCTTCTTCCTCTTCTAAAAGAGTACCTTTAAGCATTTCATATAACACTGGTTTGGAGTTGAGGAACTCCTTTAGCTTTTTCTTATCTGTGAAGCTCTTTATCTGCCCTTTAATTCTGAATGATAGCTTTGCTGGATAGAGTATTCTTGGTTGTAGGTTCTTGCTATTCATCAGGTTGAATATTTCTTGCCACTCCCATCTGGCCTGCATCATTTCTGTTGAGAAATCAGCTGACAGTCGTATGGGTGCTCCCTTGTAGGTAATGAACTGTTTTTCTCTTGCTTTTAATATTCTCTCTTTGTCTTTGCTCTTGGTATTTTAATGATGATGTGCCTTGGTGTGGTCCTTTTTGGATTCCTTTATATGGGGTTCTGTGTACTTCCTGGACTTGTAAGTCTATTTCTTTCACCAGATGTGGGAAGTTTTCAGTCATTATTTCTTTAAATAGGTTTTCAGTATCTTGCTCTCTCTCTTCTTCTGGCACCCCCACAATTCTGATGTTGGTACCCTTGAAGCTGTCCCAGAGGCTCCTTACATTATCTTCACGTTTTTGGATTCTTTTCTCTTCTTCCTTTTCCAGTTGAGTGTTTTCTGCTTCTTTATATTTCAAATTTTTGACTTGATTCTTGCCTTCCTCTAGTCTGTTGTTAGGACTCTGTATAATATTTTTTATTTCAGTCAGTGTCTCTAGTTGGTCCTTTTTCATCTCCTCTTGGGACTTGATAAATTTATCCATCTTTTCTAGCATATTCTTGAAAAACCTTATAAGCGTGGTTTTGAACTCTATATCCAGTCGTTTTTTTTCCTCCATTTCTTTTGTTTGATCCCTTCCCTTGTCTCTGCATTTTCACTATGCCGGGAGAACTTCTGTGTTGGATTCAGCCTTATGATACCAGACTTGCAAAACCGAAGAAGCCTCTGTTGAGCTTGGGATGGTGGAGTCTCAGGCCTTCCAGTTGGCTCTGCCCTCCACGGTCCCTGAGTCTCAAGTGACTGGGTAATCGCTGGAGTGGTCCTTGTGCGCGTGCCTCTAGACCGCTGCCTTTCCAGCTCCCCTGCGCTCCAGGACCACAGGAGTTTAGGTCCCCAGAGTTTCACCCGAAACAGGGGCTTAGTGGAGTCAGAAGTGGCATAGTTGGGAGGGTCTGTCTCCCACCCACTCGCGAAAGTCAGCGGCACAATCAGCAATCTGTCCTCTGCGCAGTGCCGTGCACTCCACCAGACCTCTGATCTTTTGCGACTCCCCTAAATTTCCGTCCTTTGGTTCATTTGCAGGTTGTGAGCAATGACATGAACATGAGTCCTCCTGGACTTATGTGATCGATGTTCATGTGCAGTTATTTCAGCTGTGAGTCCGACACAGGGCTGTATGGTGGTGGCCACCACTACTCTCCACTTGGTCAGCAGCCTCTTAAAGGCATGTCTATAAAGTCAGTGGTGCTGATTTTTCCCATAAACATCCTCTCAATTTGCCGAGCCTCTCCCAGGCTGGTCTCTCAATTTGCTGAGCCATTTAGCCATTCTAGAAGTCCTACCTTTATGCACTCTTCTGAGGATATGTTCTTTGCTTATTTTTACTCAATAGTATAGTCTGGGAATCATCCATATCAATTCTTAGTCATCTTTCCACATTGTTGGATTTTTGTTTTTCATTTTTATTTTATTTTTAAACATTTTTATTGATTTTAGAGAGGAAGGGAGAGTGAGAGAGAGAGAGAAACAACAATGATGAGAATCACTGATCAGTTGCCTCCTGCATGCCTCCTCCTGGGGATCGAGCCAGTGATGTATCCTGACTGGGAATCGAACCCTGACCTCCTGGTTCATAGGTTGATACTCAACCACTGAGCCACACCACTGTTAGAATTTAAAACACATTTTTCTAATATTTTTATAGATTTGGCTCTTATTTTAGGAAGTTTTAAAAAATACTTCATTGCTTTAGGAGACATTGTCTTCAGTAGCAGGCCACTGAGAAAGAGCTGTGAGCTGACACTGGACTGAGGCTCAGTGCTGGGTTGCTGCCTTTTAGCCCTAGGATTAAGTAGCTTGCTTAGCTTTTCATTTCATGGGTCTAGGTCTATCTCCTGGTTAGCCAGGTTTGGATTTGATTTGGAGGGAGCCGTGGTCAGGACTCAGTGTTTGACACACTGAAATCCAACAGAATTCTGCAAATCCTTGCCATGTGCTCAAAGTAAGTGATCATGGGTGCTTTTTCCTGTCCTCTTGCAGGCCCGTCAGCTGATCCTGCAGTACGGCTTAACACTCAGTGACCTAGACCGACACCCAGAGGTAAGAGACTGGCTGCTCTGTCCTGCTGTCTCCATTTTTTGTGGCTGTCATTTGTCTATGGGTCAGGGTATATGCTGCGTGTAGGAGAGAGGTCAGTTCATCGTATCAGCTTTTCTCTGGAGACTTTGAGTATTAATCCTGGCTGAGGTCACAGCAGAATGGTGTTTGGTTTCCAGTACCTTTCCTTTGGTTTAACTGTAAGAGTTTAGTTTGAGTGTCATGAAGGGGGTTAGATGAGCCCTGACTGCACCCAGGACTTCTTCTTTCAGTCCTTGAACAGATGTATGATAGTTAGCCCACGGGCTTACCACCATGTGTAGAAGAGAAGTGATCATCTCTGAGGTGCCACGCTCATGTGGAAGTGGGTTACAGTAAGTTTTATGTTCAAGATGATTATACACCTGGTCAATCAGGAGGCTGAAGTTGAGAAGGTGAGTAGCATACTCATAGTTAGCAGTTACTGAACCCTTACTGAATACCAGATAATTTGCTTAGTGTTGAACCAGTGCTAAGTTATTTAATCTCCAAGGCTATGAAAAAGGCACAGAGAGGGCAAGCCACTTGCCCAAGGCCATGCTTTTAGAAAGTAGCGGAGCTTCAGTATGAATCAGGTGCCTCTAGCTCTAGAATGATGCTACTTAGAAGGGCTTTGTGGGAAGAGATAAAGATGAGTGGAGCTGTGAAGATTAGGTGACAAGAGCCGAAGAGAACATTCTGGAGAGGGATAGATGGGCATCACACGAGCAGTTCTAGGCAGGCACATGGGTGTATGTGGACAGTACCCAGGCTGGCTAGGGTGATTAGGACCGAGAGGTGAAATGCACTTAGGTATTCCACCTGGGGGAAGGGAGAGAGAGAGGACAAGGCTGCATTGGTGGAGTCAGGTAGAGTTATGATAGTCCACAACCAGGCTGGTGGTTGGAGCTTGGTGGTGGTCTAGTTGTCATGATGCACATGGGCTTCAGAGGGCTTAGCAAGAACCATGGAAGGACTCATTGGGAGAAATCTGTGGGCAGAGCCAGCACAGGTGGAATTAGCTTTGAATACTATTAGGAGAGTAGGTTAGCCTGAATATGGGCCTGCCATTCCAACAGAAAAGGCTGCCATCTTCCAGGCCCTAGAGAGTCAGTTGCCCAAGCAAAGCCTTGCCCAGAAGTTATGCAGGGTCAGGGAGAAGCAGTGTAGGCTGTGACTTAGGATAAAGGGCATATCGGTAAGATGGCAGCAAGGGTGCATGCCTGAAGCTTTGTGGGCCTTCCTCCTGTGTCCCAGTAGCTGATCAAGCACCTTCCAACTACAGCTTGAACTGAATCTGCACCCTGAAGTTTTCTTTTACTATTTTTAAAAACCATACTCAAAACTCTCACATTGTCCATGCAGTTGTTCTGCTATTTGGTCGATTTGCATATTAGCCGTTTATTATATAGGATGGTCTTTGGTTGATTACTTCCCATCCACAATTGGGACCGGAAAGGGACATGGGATGTTGGCCAGTGGGGAGAGACCACAGGAAGGCTCTAAGGCATGTCCATCCCATCTTACTCAGTCCTAATCAGCCGGACCCTAGCAGCAAGCTAACCTACCAGTCAGAGCGTCTTCCCCCTGGTGGTCAGTGTACATCATAATGACTGGTTGACCTGTCGACTGCCCTCTGGTGGTCAGTGCACATCATAGTGAGCAGTTGAGAGGCCTTAGCATATCATTAGCATATTACGCTTTGATTGGTTGAATGGCTGCTAGACATCTAGAACTTTGCATATTAGGTTTTTATTATATAGGATGCTCAAAGCAGAGATACAATTATATTTTGCCATGAGCCTTCCATCTGGCAACCTCCCAAGGGGAGTGGCCTGCAGGATCAGGCTGAAACCGGCTCTCCGATATCCCCTTGAGGGGTCCTGGATTGCGAGAGGGCACAGGCCAGGCCTAGGGACCCCACTGATGCACAATTGGGGCATGGAGGAACCTGGGAAGTTGGCCAGCTGGAGAGGGACCATGGAGGACTCCAAAGCATGTTCTGCCCATCTCGCTTAGTCCTGATCAGCTGGACCCTAGCAGCAAGCTAACCTATTGGTTAGAGCATCTGTCCCCTGGTGGTCAGTGCATATCATAGTGACTGGTCTTATTGTCTGCACCCTGGTAGTCAGTGCACATCATAGTGAGCAGTTGAGCGGCCTTAGCATATCATTAGCATATTATGCTTTGATTGGTTGAATGGATGACTGGACGACTGGACACTTAGCATATTAGGCTTTTATTATATGGGATAACTTCCAAGTTTTTGAAAGGTACATTAATTAATTTGCCCTTTGACTGCATTTGAGGCTAGTGATGGAGCTTTCTAATGAAAGAGTGGGCAAGCTCAGAAAGGCATTTTGGCAGGACCATAAGGTACCTCAGATTTTTATGAGTCTTTGTCCACTTGAAATGTTCTGTTTGCTACACTAGTATGGAGACTTCTGTGTCAGTATTTCTCAGCCTCTTTTCTATGATCTCTTTCCTTCCTCCATGACATTTTAATACCACAGATACATGTATATATGTTTCTATACTTGGGAGTGATGTCACCCATATTGAGGTTGCATGATCCCCATAATTCCAACTTGTTTACAGAGAAGCCCTTCAGTGAGAAAAGGGAGTGTGTAAAAGCTGGACCTAGGGGTGGTCCCCAGGCCCCATGCTTGTTTCTTGGTGACTTCAGGAGAACAGTTAATTTTTAAGAGTCTTAGGGTCTTGATTGGTTAAAAGCAGATAACTCTGTTTGGCTAGCTGGGCAGTCTGCTGAGGGTCTGATAAGCTTTTTGCATGCTCAAGCGTGGTACAGAACCTTCCCTTCAAAAGCATAGTGGCTTTTCTATCTTTCCTTCTCCCAATACAGATAGACCTTGCCATCGATGGTGCTGATGAAGTAGATGCTGATCTCAATCTCATCAAGGGTGGTGGGTGAGTATTGTGGTGACTTTCTTGCTAAGGAGTACTTACCAGTTAATTCTTAGCAAAGCAAAATGGATTGCAGAAGAAGCAAATTGCCATTGTGATGTACCTGAGTTTGTCTTTTTATTAGGATGCCAAGAGCTATGGCTAGAGAGCCAAATTGGCATTTCTGGTCATTAGTTGCAGAATTTGGTGACTGGGAACCTGGGCCTATTCATGAGATTATTCATCCTAATAGGTTCTCCATGTCCACATTCTTCTGTGATTTCAAGCTTTAAAATTATGTGAGCTAAACAAGCATGTTACTGGGGCTAGATTACTAGGTCTGTGGGCACCAGTGTGTGATCTTTGCTTTAAAGCTGCTCTTATCTCTGAGTACTTAGTGATGTATTATTCATTCATTTAGAAAACATCAGCTGTTTCTTCTTTTTTTTTTTTATATTCTATTGATTTTTTTTACAGAGAGGAAGGGAGAGGGATAGAGAATTAGATGAGAGAGAGACATCGATCAGCTGCCTCCTGCACGCCCCCTACTGGGGATGTCCCCGCAACCAGGATACGTGCCCTTGACTGGAATCGAACCTAGAACCCTTCATTCCACAGGCCGACGCTCTATCCACTGAGCCAAATCGGTTTCGGCTCAGCTGTTTCTTAAGTGGTGATTTGGGGGTTAGGAAAGGGTGAGTTGCAGAATTTCCTGTTCTGCTGGTTTTTATAATCAAATAGACTCTGAAATGACAAAAATTTATTTAAAAGCTCATTGTGCTTTCTCTACTTCATCATCCTGACTTTCAAATAGCCTATAAGCCAGATTGTTCCAAGCTTACCTTTCTTCTCAAGCTATAGACCCCTCCCTGTGCTCAGATAACATTTCCCTAAGTTTAGGACTTCCTCACATATGCATCTTAGATGGCATTTGGCCCGGTCTCACTGAGAACCATTGTCTCATATCTGGGTTTCTCCCAGACAAGCTAAGGTTTCTGATAGTCTGTGTGGTGGAAAAAGCATGTCTTAGCTTTGGCTGCCATAACAAAACACCATAGCCTGCCTGGGTGGCTGCAACAACAGAAATTTCTTAGTTCTTAAGGCTCTTTAACTGTGTCTTCACAATGGTGAGGGGAAAGAATAAGTAAACTCTCTGATCATTAAGATTTTCATCTTACCGGACCAGGGCTGCACGCATATGATCTCATTTAACCATAATTACTTCCTTAGAGGCCCCATCTCCAAATACAGTCACATGTAGGTTAGAGATTCAACTTTAGAATTTGGGTGGGACACAATTCAATTCATTGCCTAGCAAGATGGGTCATGTCCTTTAAGAATTAAAAAGTGAGATTCTCTTTAAGTACCAGAATTGACTGAATTTGGATTTTCTGTATCTGACTAGTTTTCAGATCCAGTGTTTGTCTTAGCCCTGTGTTTACTTTCTTCTTCCCATTCCCAGAGGCTGCCTGACCCAGGAGAAGATTGTGGCGGGCTATGCCAGTCGCTTCGTCGTGATTGCTGACTTTAGGTATAGTGTTTAGTGTTCTGAACTGTTCACCAAGGAGGTAGTCAGACTTGGGCCTCATCTGCATTTTACAGAGGAGGAACTAGAGACCTGGAGGGACTGTCAGACTTTGAGACATGCCTGGAACTTAGTCAGTGTCAAGGAGTGTTATGATCTGCTTTCATGCTGAAGGGAGACATTGTTCTTTAAGTGTGCTTTGGAAGGAGGCGCAGTTTGTCTCCCTTGTCAACAGAGCATGTCCTCATATGTCACTCATTTGATCCTCCCAGGGAGCCTCAGAGGAAGCTACGCAAGCACTGCCCATGAGCAGTGACTCAGCACACCCTGTTTCCTCCAGGGTCACGTGTGACTCCTGTTGTGGACAGTCTGACCTGTCTCTTAGGTACTCCTGGGAGAGGACTTATGCTGAGACTGTTACTTTTTTTTTAAAGTATTTATTTGTGAAGTATAATTGTGGGAAGAACATAAATAATAAAACCTGTATACCACACAAAGCTAGTCATAATTAAATTTCCACATTTTTTGTTATTGTTACTTCAGATGCATTTAAAATCTGTATATTATCCCTGTTTGCATCTTATGCCATTTCACCATATACATGAACACCATTCCTGAATTTGGTCTTATCTGTACCATTTAGCTTCTTCATATTTATTGTAGTTTTTTTACTCTATTTCCAGGAAAGATTCAAAGAACCTTGGGGATCAGTGGCACAAGGGAATCCCCATTGAGGTTATCCCCATGGCTTATGTCCCAGTGAGCCGAGCTGTGACTCAGAAGTTCGGGGGTGTGGTTGAACTTCGAATGGCCGTCAACAAGGCAGTAAGTGGTGGTGAGGTTTCTTGAGGACAATCCAGGGTCTCAGTATTGTGTCTGCATCAGTTCTGGGAAAGTCCTTGTGTCCCCAGGCTCTCAGTGTATTTCTTCTGTTTCATCAAGTCGCCTGGGCCTGACCAGGCAGCAAACCTTTATTTACTTAAATTGGTTTATTTGTAGAGTGCTTCTTTATTAGTTCCTATATTCAGACTCTTGTAGATAAGACTTAATGCAGTGTTTATCTTCCGTACAAGTGGGGAAACGATTCTTTCTCTCTGTCTCTTGATAAGGCTGATGCTCCTCAGGTGATCTAACCTTTCTACCTGAACCCTGGACCACTCTGATTAACATCTGCTAAACTGGGCTTTGGGGAAGCCCCTGGAGCATAAAGTTTTTCAGGGTTCATGGTATAATTTTCTGTTTTCCTCTTTTCTCATAATGTGACAAAATTTTACAAGAAGTAGAATTTCTTAGGGGATGTGAACCTCTCCTTTGCAATAGATTCTAAATACTTAATCTTTCAGCTTCTAAGGTGAGTTATACTGGACTTGTTTTTCTTACCCATAAATAAAAAACAAAAGTAATAGTTTAAGAACTAACTATAGTTAAAAACATAATTACAGTCAAACCTCTGTTCTCAAACGGCTCCCATCTCAAACAATTCAGTTCTTGACTAAGTTGTAACAAAACTTCAGTTCTCAACCTGACAACTCTTTTATGCTGATATATCAGCATGGAAGGTATCTCTCAGGCCACAGAGGAGAGAATGTGCCAATATGGGTCATTTTCACACTAAGCCTCACTTTGTTAACATTTCAGGAAATTGTGCTGTGAATATTTTTGTGTTATTTATTTATTTTTTTTAGCTTTTGTTACAAAATGGACAGTTAGCACAATTTTAAAACATATGGTAAAGAAGCCATCAATTGTGCTCTTTTTGTGAAAGTGCTCACAAAACAATGATCACAAGCAATTGAAGAGGTAGAAAAATTGTTGATTTGGATAAACAAAAGCATCAGTGACAACATTTTGGAGGTAAAGATGCGTAAAAGCGAAGATGCTACATACTGACCTCCTGAAAGACACCTGTTAGAACCATTGTTGAAAGTGATTCATTTAAGGCTAGTAGGGTGGTTCATTTAAGAAAACGAGTGTTTATAGATTAAGCAATACATTATTTAAGATTAAATAGTACATTATATAATAGTACATGTACTGTATATAAAAAAAGGTTAAAAAGGAATCATTTAGGGGTCTGGAAAGAATTAATGCAATTTACATTATTTCTAATGGGAAAAAAGTGATTCAGTTTTCGAACAAAACATTTCTCCAACAGCCTTGAATGAATGAAGATTGAGGACTGATGTTCTATTGTATAAAGAAGCTTGTAGGATATAGAAAAAAAAAGATTATTTGTAAATCTTCCTTGGTACATTTTTATTTTTTAAAACCTATTTTTATTTATTTTAGAGAGGAAAGAAAAGGGAGAGAGATTGAGAGAGATAGAAACATCAATGATGAGAGAGAATCATTGATGGGTTGCCTCTTGCATGCTCCCCATTGAGGATCGAACCATGACCTCCTGGTTCATAGATTGATACTCAACCACTGAGCCATGCTGGCTGGTCCATTTTTATTTTGATGTGTTTTCTTCCTGGTGTTTTTGTGACTTAAAAATCATTGTCCTAATCATAATGGTTGCATAGAAATCTGACTTTGGCTCCCTTTCTAGCTGAAAGGCCAGGAAGAGATTGTTAGAGGTTCTCTTTCATATCTGGGGTTATTCCAGACAAGAGCCTCAGCATCTTGCTTTTATGTACCTCTTAACTGAGCACCCACCCCTTTTCCTCCAGTCTGCAGGGGAGTCCTATTTTCTTTGTAGTGATCTGTCAGTATTTGTGGTGGTCCTACACATTTTCTTGTGCCCAAACCTATTGAGGAATTCTGGATTAACTGAAACTATCCCCTACCTATATGACCTCAGAACCCATCTCTGCTGCTTTTTGATGGGGCTGCCTAATTGAATTGTGAAGTAACATTGTCTCATTTTACATTATTGCTTGTAGTTAATGGGAAGCTCTGAGAATATCATGCCATGTTGGTAGCTAAGAAATATTGAACTCTCACTGTGAGCATTCACTGTGGCAAATGCTTACCTATGTGGTTTTTACTTAAGCAGCTTTGTAAAGTATGACATGCTCCCTTTCTGCAGTTGAGGAATTTGAGGCTCACAGGAGTTAGTGGCTCCTCTGAGGTCTACACTTAAGTCCTGACCTCAAAGCTTTTGCTCGGTACTGCTTCACAACACTTCCTTCTGGAAAGCATGAGGTGGGAGTACTGCTTGGAGTGGGTTAGTTAGGATAAGTGTTTTTGGTTATTGCTTCCATTTTCCTGTTCCTCTCTACCTACCTGTATCTTCATCCTTGAAAAATGTGGAAAATTATTTCCTAGGGTCCTGTGGTGACGGATAATGGGAATTTTATCCTGGACTGGAAGTTTGACCGGGTGCACAAGTGGAACGAAGTGAATACAGCTATCAAAATGACCCCAGGTAATATGGGTGGTGGTCACCCTCCCCTCATAGAGCCTTTCCTCCCAAGACCTTTGCTTAAGCAGTAGGGGAAAAGGACTCAGTTCATCCATATTCATTAATACAAACCACAGGCAAGATACTGTGCCACGTGTTATAGGAATGATCCCATCTACAGAATATGGAATAAACCAGAGGAAAACTTTGTAGTTGTATAGAGTCATACCTGCAAATAAAATGGCATTTGCTAAATTCTCTGCTAGAGGAATACTAAGAGTTTGTAGTATACACGGTTGTATCTTTTGGGGAGTGTGGGGAAGTTCCATGAATAGAAGTAGTTTTTGAGCTATTCCTCAGCATAGTATACAGTGGTACCTCGAGATACGAGTGCCCTAACATACGAGATTTTTTGAGATACGAGCTGTTGAGCGAGCAATTTTTGCTTTGAAATACAAGCAACAGTTGAGATACGAGTAATCGTGTGGATCGGCCAACTGCACACTACTCACCAGTTTACCTTGACTTGAGCGTCTCATAGTTTCCCACGCCTCAAGGTTACGGAACAAATTAAACTCGTATCTCGAGGTACCACTATAATCTGGACCCCTGAACTGAGTGTTTACAGGTATCTCCTTTGTCTCCTACTTAGATTGCATAGTTATAGAGTGGACATAGATTGAGGAAGGTTAAAGGATGTACCCAAAGGCCACAGTACTAAATGGGAGTCCTAGGTGGCCTCTAGGCCTGAACTTTTATTCCTTATTTCTTTGAGAGCCAGGTCACCAAGGGGCTGTTGACATGAACATTTGGAGCAGTGAAGAACCATGGGTCTGGGCCCTGGGTAAGGCTGGGTGGGCAGTATAGAGGTGAGTTATGAGTGTGAATTGGAGGAGCTATTAAGGACTCATATAAGGGGATCAAAAGAAGGAGGGAGAGCTGGGAAATATTTGTCTTACATATTGAGAGACTAAGATTCTAGCTGCCAGTATTCCATGACATGGAATATTCTAGGCCCAGAACTGGCTAATGTGGCACAGAAGGTCAATTTAGCAGATGATAATAGCTGAGTATATCTTGAAACAGATTACTAGAACACAGGCCCTGACCCAGCCCTGCTCTATCGGCATGGCCCCCGTGTGGTTAGTTACTGTCCCTTCCTCTGTAAAAAGCTCATTCTAATACCTACCTCCCAGGATTGTTGGGAGGATTGAGTTAAAACACAAGGTAGTGTTTAATGAATGAAAGAAAAGACATTCACCATTAATTAATGCTAAATTCTAAGGTATCCATGATATTTGGGATTGAGAATGATATGAATATATGCCATGTAATAGAGAGCTAATTCTTCTACCCTTACTTTAGTTCACTATTTTAGGCTTCCATTGAGTATTTTTTACCAGATTTCTATATATAAAAGGCAGTGATGGTAATGACCGAAGGCTTGACTGAACACTGGAAGTCAGTCCTGCTGTCCCAGCACTGACTGCTAAGGGGACTGAAGATTAGTTTCTGAGAGAGGCCTGGAGAGAGAAGCAAGGTCTGATCTGTAGCCTCTGTGGCAGCTGTTGATCAGCCCTTGCCTCTCTCTTTCTCTCTGGGACTGGCTAGCAGCACATCTCTATTTCTCTCCGGGCTTCCATGAGGACTGCTGATCAGCCCCACCTCTCTGATCAGGCCCGGAGATGCTGACTGGTATAGAAACTGACTAATCAGAACCAAATCTGGGTGAACTGGGAGATGCCAGCAGCTGCCTAGGAGGCGGAGCTTTTGATGCTGACTGGCATAGAAACTAACGAATCAGAACCTAATCAGGGAGAACTGCAAAGGCAGAACCTAAGATGGGAGGCTGAGGAGAGGTTTTAAGGCAGTTGGGGGCGAGATCAAGCTGGCAGAGGAGGGCAGTTTGGGGCGAGATCAGGCCAGCAGGAAAGGGCAATTGGGAGAGAAATCAGGTCTGCAGGGCAAGGCAGTTGGAAGCAAGATCAGCTCAGCAGGGGAGGGCAGTTGGGGATGATCAGGCAGGCAGAGGCAGTTAGAGATGATCAGGCCAGCAGAGAAGAACAGTTGGGGGTGAAATCAGGCTGATAGAGGAGGGCAGTTAGGGGTGATCAGGCAGGTGGGCAGGCAGGCAGATAAGTTAGGGGTGATTGGGCAGTTAGGCAGAGGGATTAGGGGCAATCAGGCAGGCAGGCTGGGGCAGTTAAAGGTGATCAGGCAGGAAGGTGAACTGTTAGGATCCAGTGGCCCCAGATTGTGAGAAGGATGTCCCCCAAGGGGTCCCTGATTGGAGAGGGTGCAGGTTGGGCTGAGGGACTCCCCCCAAGCTCCCATGCATGCATTTTGTGCACCAGGTCACTAGTTTTTAAATAAAAAAATGTGTTGAATTATGCTTATTCTCTGTGTTATGTTTGTAGTAGAAAAATTAAAGAGCCAAGAAGCAGGAAGAAGATAAAATATAGAGGTCACTGTTATTACAATAGGGGATTTGCCTTAATGATAATCAGGAAACCCAGGGAGCAGGTGGGAAACAGCTTGCCACTGTCAGCACTGCTCTTCTATGGGAAGGTCTCCCAGGCCGACTGTGTCTCTGCTGCTCCTGCTCAGACCTTTGTTGGCTTATTGAGGCATTGAGATGTGCTTTGTGAGAAAATTTCTTCCGTACTTTTGCTCTTCAAGACAAGTCAAAGCCCAGAGGTGGTTAAAATTTCAAGAACTTACAAGTTAAGAAAATGAAAAAGAAAAGGCTAGATATGAAATTATTAGTACAGTGCAATAGGATCATAAGTGTGATTTGTTTTTGTTTTTGTCCTCTTCCCAATTTGGCCTATTGTAATACTTGCTGCTGGACCAAGATAAATGTCAGGGAAGCAGGCAAATTTCCTTTTCTGTCCTTGCCACCTACCTTGTCCCATGTGATATCATAAGGTCACTTAGAGGATAGCTGAACCATACATTCACTTGGATGTTTCATTGGGTTATACTTAGAGAAGACAGGCTCTATAAAAGAGTCAGAGCTACTGGGGTTCTTTCCTCCTGTCCATCCTGAGCTACCTCTGCCCTTCATACATGAAGAGACCTTAGACTGTTGCCATTCATCTCTGCTCTTTTTTTGAAACATTTTCTGAACCTGGTTTGACTTTCTCCTGGGTCACCTTGTATTACAGAAATTTGAAAAGGATGGGTCTTAAGTGGCCATTTGGCTTATCTTTATGAAGCTCCAGTCATGTTTGCATAGTTCAGTGCAAGGGACCTTTGTATTTCAGCGGATTTATTCTCTACTTGGTGGCTTTTCATTGAAAATAACTGGTTTTATTGGGGTGTCATTATTTTTAAAAAATTTTTTTGGTTAATCCTCATCTGAGGCTATGTTTCCATTGATTTTTTTAGAGAGAGTAGAAGGAAGAGGGAGAGACAAAGAGAGAGAAACATTGATGTGAACACATCTATTGTTTGCCTCTTACAAGCACCCTGAACAGGACCAGGGATTGAGCCTGCAACTGAGGTACTGTACATGCTCTGGAATTGAACCTGGGACCCTTCATTCCTCAAGCTGAAGTTCTATCCACTGAGCCAAACAGGCTAGGATTTGAGGGTGTCTTTAGAAGTTTAGTATTTATTCTTTTGAATTTACATAGTTTAATATTACAAGAGTAAACAGTGAAGAATCTCTTCCTTCTACCTCTTCAACTTTCCTTGTCTGCTTGCAGGCAGTGCTACCAAAATTGTGTCCTTGAGTTATTCTTCTGTAAACAAATCAACCCTCCCTGACCTCAGCCCTTTTACACAGTGGAAGCACACTAGATACAGGTTTTGCTTCCTAGTTTTTCCTGTCTTAGAGATTAATACAGAATAATCAATAGAGCTTCCTTATTCTTCTTTTTAAAATAACTGCATGACTAGCCTCACCCTCCTGATTCTCTGTGGCCCCACCCTGCCAAGCTCACACCTTGCTGGCTGCAGCCAGTCTGGGCTCCTGCTGCAGTCTTTTTTTTTTTTTTAATTTAATGAATCTTTATTGTTCTGATTATTACAATTGTTCCTCTTTTTTCCCCCTTAACTCCCCTCTACCTGGTTCCCACTCCACCCTCTGCCCTTACTCCTCTTCCCACACTGTCCTCATCCATAGGTATACAATTTTTGTCCATTTTCTTCCCCTACCCTTCCCCACCAAGTATTGTCAGTTCATTCCCTTTCTGTGCTGCTGATACTGTATATTCACCAGTTTATTCTGTTCATCAGATATTTTTTATTCACTCGAATTTTAGGTTCACTTGATAGATATGTATTTGTTGTTCATAATTTTTATCTTTACCATTTTCTTCTTCCTCTTCTTAAAGAATACCTTTCAGCATTTCATACAGTACTGGTTTGGTGGTGATAAACTCCTTTAGCTTTTTCCTATCTGTGAAGCTCTTTATCTGCCCTTCAATTCTGAATGATAGCTTTGCTGGGTAGAGTAATCTTTTTTTTTTTAAATTAAATCTTTATTATTCAGATTATTACATTTGTTTCTCTTTTTTCCCCTCCATAACACCCCTCCACCCAGCTCCCACCCTTCCCTCTGCCCTTACCTCCCTCCCATTGATCTCATCCATAGGTGTATGATTTTTGTCCAGTCTCTCCCTCTACACCCCTCACCCCTTTCCCTCTGAGAATTATCAGTCCACTCTTTTCTGTGCTCCTGATTCTATTATATTCACCAGTTTATTCTGTGGATAAAAGTTTTAATTCACTTAATTTTTAGATTCACTTGTTGATAGATATGTATTTGTTGTTCATAATTTTTTGGCTTTTACCTTTTTCTTTTTCCTCTTCTAAAAGAGTACCTTTCAGCATTTCACATAATACTGGTTTGGAGTTGATGAACTC
The DNA here is from genome assembly GCA_004026805.1 of Lasiurus borealis. NCBI lineage: Eukaryota > Metazoa > Chordata > Mammalia > Chiroptera > Vespertilionidae > Lasiurus > Lasiurus borealis. The sequence continues at coordinate 44,954 of PVJN01004698.1, forward strand.
CTTTAGCCTTTTCTTATCTGTGAAGCTCTTTATCTGCCCTTCAATTCTGAATGATAGCTTTGCTGGATAGAATTTCTTGGTTGTAGGTTCTTGCTATTCATCACGTTGAATATTTCTTACCACTCCCATCTGGCCTGCATCGTTTCTGTTGAGAAATAAGCTGACAGTCGTATGGCTGCTGCCTTGTAGGTAGTGAACTGTTTTTCTCTTGCTGCTTTTAATATTCTCTCTTTATCTTTTGCTCTTGGTATTTTAATGATGATGTGTCTTGGTGTGGTCCTCTTTGGATTCCTTTATATGGGGTTCTGTGTGCTTCCTGGACTTGTAAGTCTATTTCTTTCACCAGATGTGGGAAGTTTTCAGTCATTATTTCTTTAAATAGGTTTTCAGTATCTTGCTCTCTCTCTTCCTCTGGCACCCCCACAATTCTGATGTTGGTACGCTTGAAGCTGTCCCAGAGGCTCCTTACATTATATTCACATTTTTGATTCTTTTCTCTTCTTGTTTTTCCAGTTGAATGTTTTCTGCTTCTTTATATTTCAAATTTTTGACTTGATTCTTGCCTTCCTCTAGTCTGCTGTTAGGACTCTGTATAATATTTTTTATTTCAGTCAGTGTCTCTAGTTGGTCCTTTTTCATCTCCTCTTGGGACTTGATAAATTTATCCATCTTTTCTAGCATATTCTTGAAAAACCTTATAAGCGTGGTTTTGAATCTCTATCCAGTCATTTTTTCCCCTCCAATTCTTTTGTTTGTGATCCCTTCCCTGTCTTGGCATTTTCACTATGCCGGGAAAACTTCTGTGTTGAATTCAGCCTTATGATATCAGACTTGCACAACCGAAGAAGCCTCTGTTGAGCTTGGGATGGGTGGAGTCTCAGGGCTTAAGGCACTGCCTTGTCTTCCATTCGGCCCGCCCTCCACGGCCCCTGAGTCTCACGTGACTGGGTAATTGCTGGAGTGGTCCTTGTGCGCACGCGCGCACCCCCCCACACCCCAGTGCCTCTAGACTGCTGCCTTTCCGGCTCCCCTGCGCTCCAGGACCACACGAGTCTAGGTCCCCAGGATTTCGCCCGAAACAGGGGCTTAGTGGAGTCAGAAATGACACAGTTGGGAGGGTCTGTCTCCTGCCCACTCGTGAAAGCCAGCGGCACAATCAGCAATCTGTCCTCTGTAGTGGCATGTGCGCCAGCAGACCTCTGATCTTTTGCGACTTCACTAAATTTCCATACACCTCTCCCTTTTCACAGTCCAAACTCCCCCTGTGTGAGTTTCAGCTGGATCTGGGGTTTAGTGTTGTAAGATAAGGGGTTCAATGCCATTGGGAGTCTCCGTTTCCCTCCCGCCAGAGAAAGCCAGCCAGGTACTCCGGCACCCACTCTCTCAGCGCTTGCATCTCTGTACCTCAGCTTTTTGCAGCTCCTCTGGGTTTCTGTGAGCCCCCCTCTTTACTTCTAGCTGTAGAACTTCCACTCAGCCAGCTTTCCTGTGGTTCTGGCTGATGTCCGTTCTGTCTTTTAGTTGTAGTTTTGAAATTGTTGTGCGAGGCAGCAGTGTAGGTGTTTACCTATGCCGCCATGTTGGATCTGGGTAGAGTAATCTTGGTTGCATGTTCTTGCTATTCATCACTTTGAATATTTCTTGCCACTACCATCTGGCCTGGAGAAATCAGCTGACAGTCGTATGGGTGCTCCTTTGTAGGTAATTAACTGATTTTCTCTTGCTGCTTTTAATAGTCTCTCTTTGTCTTTTGCTGTTGGCATTTTAATTATGATGTCTCTTGGTGTGGTACTCTTTGGATTCCTTTTGTGTGTGGTTCTGTGTGCTTCCTATTTCTTTCACCAGGCGGGGGAGATTTTCTGTCATTATTTTTTCGAATAGGTTTTCAGTATCTTGCTCTTTTTCTTCTTCTGGCCCCCCCATAATTCTGATGTTCGTATGCTTGAAGTTCTCCCAGATGCTCCTTATACTATCGTCATATTTTTGGATTCCTTTTTCTTTTTGCTTTTTGAGTGTTTTCTATTTCTTTGTATTTCAAATCTTGGACTTGATTTTTTTGATCCTCTAGTCTGCTGTGAGATCTCTGAATAATATTTTTTATTTCAGTCCGTGAATGCTTAATTTTTAGTTGGTCCTTTTTTATATCTTCGAGAGTCTCACTAAATTTATCGGCCTTTTCTAGAAAATTCTTGAAAAACCTTATAAGCGTGGTTTTGAACTCTATATCTAGTCATTTGCTTTCCTACATTTCTTTCATTTGTGATCTGTTTCTTTGTCTTCACATTCTTTGTTTCTGTGCTATGTGTCTTATAGGGCCCAGTGGCTCAGCCTTTCCAGTTACCTGAGGTGGACTCTCTTGGTGCATACCTTTTTGGACTGTGTGCACAGCCTTGTTGTAGTTAAGCTTTGATTGTTGTTGGTATCACTGAAAGGAGTTGACCTCTAGTCCAATTGGCTGTGAGGATCATCTGTGTCTATCTGGGAGAACTGTGCTGGAGACATCCTTTTGTGACAAGACTTGCAAAGCTTCTCTGTTCAGCTTGGATGGGGCGGAGTCTCAGGGCGGCGCAGACAGCATTGGTTTCCGTAAGCCCTGCCCTAATAGGCCCCTGTGTCTCAGGGTCCCATGGTAATCTCTGCAAGCATCTCGGAGAGAAAGCTGCCCTCGTGTTCTGCCCACTGCCAGATATTCCAGTTTCTCCTCGAATGAGTCTGGGTCCCCAGAGTCTTGCCTATAACTGGAGTTCAGTGCAATCAGGAGATTTTGTCTCATTTGAGAAATCCAGCCACGTATGCAGTTGCCCCTCCTCTTTTTGCGCTCCTTGTTACCTCTGCCTTCTGCAGTTCTTCTGAGTCTCTGTGATTTTCTCTTTCCTGACAATCTAGTTTCACCCCATATGAGTCTGGGTCACTAGAGTCTTGCCTGGAACTGGAGTTCAGTGCACTCTACAGCTTCTGTCTCCCTCCCGCTTGAGAAAGCCAGCCGAGCACTCAATTGCCAGTCCTCTCTGTGCATGCACATCTCAGTACCTCTGCCTCCTGCAGCTCCTCTGAGTCTCAGTGTGTTTTTCTCTTTCCTTCTATTTATAGAATTTCCACTCAGCCAGACTTCCTGTGGTTCTGGATGATGCCCGTTTTGTCTTTTATTTGTAGTTTTGAAATTGTTGTGCAAGGCTGCAGTTTAGGTTTTTACCTATGCCACCATCTTGGTTTTTCCTGCAGTCTTTCTTGAGGGACCCTCGAGGAGGGCCTGAAAACTCAGGGGGTGTCAAAGATACATAGGGAGAGACTTGAGTTGCATGGCTTTCAGGTGAAGACCATCATTCCCTGCACTCCTTGACTGGTCACTTTCCTGTGCAGAGCCCTCCCTCTACATGAACAAACCTTACTCTGTTTTATCCTGAAGAACTATGCTGTCCTTACCCTGATGAATCCTTGATACCTTGCCTCACAACAAAGGTTTGTGGGTACCTGGCAGGAAGGTAGCTGGACTTGGATACCCAGACACTTTTGCAGAGTTCCTTCAATCTCAGCACTGGCACTGATACTGAAACCTGTATAGATCTGGATAATACCTATTGTTCCTACCTGGTGATTCACCGAGAACTTGCCTCATGTAACTCATGCAGCGCAGGCTCTTTTAGTGGCTGAGTTAAACAGGCAGCCAGCTAGTGGAGCTGCATCTTGTATGTTCATGCCTCCTTTGTCAAATATTAATTAGGCATAGTGGTTTGGGTTGATTTCTGGGTTCTCTATTTCATTGATCTATATGTCTGTTCTTGTGCCAGTATCAGGCTGTTTTGAGAACAGTGGCTTTGTAATACAGCCTGATATCTGGTATTGAGATCTCAACTACTTTGTTCTTCTTTCTAAGGATTGCTGCAGCTATTTGGGGTCTTTTCTTATTCCAGATGAATTTTTGGAATGTTCATTCCAGGTCTGTGAAATATGCCATTGGTATTTTAATGGGGATTGCATTGAATCTATAGATTGCTTTAGGTAGTATGGACATTTTGATGGTGTCGATTCTATCAATCTATGAACACAGTATAGTCTTCTATTAGTTTATATCTTCCTCTATCTCTTTTTTTCAGTGTCTTGTAGTTTTTTGCATATAAGTCTTTTATTTCTTTAGTTAAGATTATTCCTAGGTATCTTAATTTTTTTGGTATGATGATAAAAGGGATTGCTTTTTTAGTCGCTTTCTGTAAGTTCACTATTGGTGTATAGAAATGCCATAAATGTCTTGGCATTAATTTTATATCCTGATACCTTGCTGAATTCATTTATTAAATCCAATAATTTTTTGATGGAGTCTTTAAGGTTTTCTATGTACAGTATCATTTCATTTGCGAATAAGGATAGTTTCACTGTTTTTTAAATGTATTTTATTGACGTTTTACAGAGAGGAAGGGGGAGGGATAGAAAGTCAGAAACATCAATAAGAGAGAAACATCGACCACCTGCCTCTGCACGCCCCCTGCTGGGGATGTGCCTGCAAACAAGGAACATGCCCCAAACTGGAATTGAACCTGGGACCCTTCAGTCCACAAACCTACGCTCTATCCTCTGAGCCAACCCGGTTTCGGCAGTTTTACTTCTTCTTTTCCAATTTGGATGCCTTTTATTTCTTCTTGCCTGATTGAATGGCTAGTACTTCCAATACTATGTCACACAGGAGTGGTGAGAGAGGTCATCCTGTCTTGCTCCTGTTCTTTGGGGAAGTGGTTTTAGTTTTTGTCCATTTCGTGTAATGCTGGCTATAGGTTTGTCATATATAGCTTTTATTATGTTGAGGCATGATCCTTCAATTCCCACCTTGTTGAGAGTTTTTATCAAGAAAGGGTGTTGGATTTTGTCCAATGCTTTTTCTGCGTCAATTGATATGACTACAGTGTTACTCGAGATATGAGTGCCCTAACATAACGAGATTTTTGAGATATGAGCCGTCGAGCAAGTGATTTTTTGCTTTGAAATACGAGCAACATCTGAAATACGAGTAATCGCACGGATTGGCTGGCTGCACACAACCCACCAGTTTGTGACTCGAGCGTCTCATAGTTTCCCACACTTCAGTCAGTGTGCTTGTTTACCTCGTTGTCGAAGCATCTTTTGTACATTTACATACTTTATCACATTTCTTTTTATAAACATGGGTCCGAAGAAAGCGAGTGGAAAGGTCAGTGCTCAGAAGAGGATGATGTCTATTGAATTAAAGCATGAAATCATAGAAAAATATGAGCAAGTGCCTGACTTGGCCAGGCAATACGGGCGCAGTACTTCAATGATATGCACTGTGCCTAAACAGAAGGAGTCGATAAAGGATATAACGCCAGCTAAGGGCGTTACAATAATTTCTAAGCTCCGTAGCTCCCTCCATGAAAAGATGGAGAATCTATTGATGATGTGGGTGATGGAGAAGCAGCTTAAAGGAGATACATTAACACAGGGCATCATATGAGAGAAGGCGCAAGTGATTTGCGGTGATTTGCTGGAGCAGACCCCGCACACTTCCACGGACGAAGCATCGAAAGACTCATTTAAAGCCAATAGAGGCTGGTTTGATAACTTCAGGAAAAAGTCTGGCATTCACTCCATCATCAGGCATGGTGAGACAGCAAGTTTGGATGTGAAGGCAGCTGAGGATTACCTCAAAACTTTTTCTGAACTGATAGAAGCCAAAGGATAAATGACCCAGCAAGTCTTCAACTGTGACGAGACAGGGCTTTTCTGGAAGAAGATGCCCAATAGGACTTATATAATGGCAGGGGAGAAGGCGATGCCAGGCCACAAACCCATGAAGGATAGGCTAACTCTCGCACTGTGCGCCAATGCAAGTGGTGACTGCAAGATCAAGCCTCTGCTCATATACCATTCGGAAAACCCCAGAGTCTTTAAGTCACATAAGATTTTAAAAGATAAACTGCAAGTTATGTGGAGGGCAAACCCGAAGGCATGGGTCACCAGGCAGTTCTTTGTGGAGTGGGTAAACCTGGTTTTCGGCCTTTCTGTTAAGAAATATCTACAGGAAAACAACCTAACCATGCAAATCCTCCTCATCCTTGACAGTGCTCCTGCTCACCCACCGAATCTCGAAGATGAACTCCTTGAGTTTAAGTTTATTAAGGTTGTCTACCTACCTCCCAACACTACTCCTATCCTGCAGCCTATGGATCAGGAGGTGATTTCTAATTTTAAAAAGCTGTACATCAAGCACCTGTTGCGGCGCTGCTTTGAGGTGATGGAGAACACAAACCTCACCCTTCGAGAGTTCTGGAAGAATCACTTTAACATCGGGATATGCCTCAGAATTATTGATCAGGCCTGGCTGGGTGTTACAACGAGGACTTTGACCTCTGCATGGAAGAAGCTGTGGCCTGAGGCTGTAGTCAAAAGGACCTTCGAAGGATTCGAACCTGAGGTGCCAGTGGAGGAGGAGATAGTTTCTCTGGGAAAATCCATGGGCCTGGAGGTGGATGAGAGAGACGTGAATGAGCTCGTTGAGGAGCACTCTCTGGAACTCACCACGGAGGAGTTACAAGAGTTGCAGTCTCAGCAACATGCAGAGGTTCTCCAAGAAATTGGTTTCGAGGAGGAGCCAGAGGTGGAGGAGATCTCTACAAGTGAGATAAAGGAGATCTTAGGAATGTGGGAGAGGGTGTCACACTTCGTGGAAAAGAAACACCCCGAAAAAGTTGCTACTGGTCGTGCATGGGAGCTGTTCAATGAAACTTGCCTCATCCATTTCAGAAACATTCTGAAAGGGAGGAAGAGGCAAACCTCGTTGGACACGTTTTTTTTTAAATCGACCAAAAATGCAAAGACCAGTAGCAATTAAGTTCAGTGAAGATTAGTTAAGTTACATTTAGTTTAGGGATAAAGTGTAGCATTAAGAGTATATAAATACACTTTATAAAACCAGTTTATTCCTTTACAATCGCTTTTATTATGTTTTTATACAATATTTGTCATTTTTAAATACATTTTTTCTTATTCAAAAACGTAATAACAACTGCGGTGGCATTTTGGGGGCTGGAACTGATTATTGGCATTTCAGTTGATTTCAGTGGGGAAATTTGCTTTGAGATAGGAGCAACTTGATATACGAGCAAGGTTACGGAACGAATTAAACTCATATCTTGAGGTACCACTTTATATGATTATTTCCCCTCAAATTTTTTATGTGATGTATCACATTTATTGATTCGTGGATATTGTACCATCCTTGCATTCCTGGGATGAATTCTACTTGTTCATTGTGTATGATCTCTATGATGTACTGCTTGATCTGATTTCCTAGAATTTTGTTGAGGATTTTGGCATCTATGTTCATGAGGGATATTGGTCTATAATTCTTTTTTATTGTGTTATCTTTATCTGGTTTTGGTATTAGGGTGCTGCTGGGTTCATAGAATGAGTTTGGAAGTGTTCCTTCCTCTTGAATTTTTTGGAATAGTCTGAGGAGGATATGTTTTAGTTCTTCCTTGAATGTTTGTTATAACTCCTGTGAAGGCGTCTAGGTCTGGGCTTTTGTTTGCTGGAAGCTTTATATATATGTATGTATGTATATATACATATTTTATTGATTTTTTACAGAGAGAAAGGGAGAGGGATAGAAAGTCAGAAACACAGAAACATCCATGAGAGGCTGGAAGCTTTTTGATTACTGCTTCAATTTCTTCCATAGTTATTGGCCTATTGAGATTTTTAGAATCTTCTTGAGTTTTAGAATGTTGTATTTTTCTAGGAATATGACCATTTCCTTCAGGTTGTCTAGCTTGTTAGAATAGAGTTTATCATAGTACTTTAAAAAAAAAAATTGTAATTTTAATTTTAATTTTTTATTATGTTCCATGTATACATATCTCCCCATTGCCCCTTCTTCCTCCCAGGCATACCCCAACCCCCCAGTGTCTATGTTCATTGGTTATGCTTAAATGCATGGATACAAGTCCTTTGATTGATCTCTTATCTACCCGACCTATCTTTAATCTTCCTGCTATAATTTGACAGTCTGTTTGATGCTTTACTGCCTCTGTATCTATCCTTTTGTTCATTAGTTTACAATGTTCTTTATTATCCACAAATGAATGAGATCATGTGGTGCTTCTCCTTCATTGACTGGCTTATTTCACTGAGCATAAGGCTCTTCAGTTCCATCCAGGTTGCTGCAAATGTTAAGAATTTCTTCTTTTTAATGGCAGCATAGAATTCCATTTAGGTGCTCCTATATTGGGTACGTATATTTACCAGAGGTATGTCTTCTTGTAGGATTGTTCCCTTTAGTATTATGAAGTGCCCTTCTTTATCTCTTGTTATATCCTTCACTTTGAGATCTAATTCGTCTGATATATAAGTATTGCAACCCCAGCTTTTTTTCATTTCCATTTGCCTGAAATACCATCTTCCATCCCTTCACCCTGAATCTGTGTGCATCTCTTTTTCCGAGGTGGGTTTCTTATAGACAGCAGATAATGGATCATGTTTTCTTACCCAATCGGTTACCCTATGTGTCTTGATTGGAGCATTTAATCCGTTTAAATGTAAAGTTATTATTGATAGGTACTTATCTGTCACCATTTTTAGTCTTTACCCAAGAGTTCCTTCATCGCTTCCTATTTCTTTTTATTGCAGCAGACCCTTTAACATTTCTTGCATTGCTTGTTTGGTGGTAATATATTACGTTAGTCCTTTTTTGTCTGTGAAGCTTCTGTTTTCCCCTTCAATTTTGATTGAAAGCCTTGCAGGGTACAATATTCTTGGATTAGGCCCTTCCTTTCCATGACTTTGTATATTTCATTCCATTCCCTTCTGGTCTGATGAGTTTCTGTTGAGAAATCAGTAGCTAGTGTTATGGGGGTTCCTTTGTGGGTAACTTTCTGTTTCTCTCTGGCCGCTTTTAAGATTCTTACTTTGTCATTGGTGTTTGCCAATTTAATTATAATGTGCCTTGGTGTCGGTTGTTTTGGGGTTCATTTTGCTTGGGACTCTGTGAGCTTCTTGGATTTGTGTGGTTTTTTTCTTTCCTATATTTGTGAAATTTTCTGTCAGTATTTCTTCAAACAGGTTCTCTAATCCTTGCTCAGTTTCCACTCTTTCTGGAACCCCATTTATGCAGATGTTGTTTTGTTTCGTGTTATCCTAAATTTCCCTTAGGCTCTCCTCTTGCTTTTTAATTGTTTTTTCTAGAAGCCACTATACTTGGATATTTTTTCCTACCATGTCTTCTAGCTCACTGATGCTGTCCTCTACTTCTTCTAGTCTGCTTTTGATGCTTTCTATTGAGTTCGTTATAATAGTGTTGTCATTTTTCATTTCTTCTTGATTATTCTGCTTTTCTTCTAGTTTTTTTCTGCATTTCTTCTTGCTTCTTCATTTCCTCTTTGATCTTACATTATCGTTTTTGTCTTCCATTCTTTTCATCCACCTTATGATCATTTCTCTGAATTCTTTCTCTGGCAAGCTTATTTCTGCTTCTATTTTGTTTACTTCCTTTTCTGGTGATATGTGCCTTTCTGTCATATGCGGGCTGTTTCTTCTTCTGCCCATGATCTTTCTTTCCCAGGTGTCTGGTTATGTAGTTCTCTCTCCGATGTTGATTCAAAGGCACAAACTACAAGACGACCAGGGTACAACACACAAGGCACTGAACGATGTTAATAACCACCTATTAGGTGACCACCAAGGAAAGATAAATTAGAGGTAAGTAGAGAAAGAAGAAGAGGGAAATGAGGAAAAAAGAAAAGAAAGAAGTGCCAAGATAAAATTGGGAGAGGGAGAAATTAAATAAGTAAATAAATGAACAAAAATATAAAATAAAAAAATAAAAAGGAGAAGAATAAGAAAAGAGAAAGAGAAAAAATGTCAGAGAGAAAAGAAAGAGGATAAGAGAGAAAAGGGGAACAAAATATAGATTTCACGAGAAAACTCCAATAGAACAGTCACACTTCCCAACAAATGCCGGCAACCAGTACTTGGACATTAATACAAACTACAAATAACAACTGGTATTGAGGGAGGCGGCGGAAAAGAGAGGTAAAAACAAACCAAAACAAAGTAAAAAAAAGGAAAATAAAACAAGTAGAATAAACTAAAACAATCTCACAAAAAAGTACAAAAAAATGGATATAATCTCCGTTCAGGCAAACAGCAACAAAAGGACATAGAGAAAAACAACTTTTGGATAGTGAAGACAATAAGAGAGGTTTGTATGGACTTGGAGTAGGGGATTTGAAATTAGATATATAAGTGGGTTGAAATTTTAACCAAGTAAAGTGAAAGAATAGGGAGAATCTAAAGTTGGAAAAGGGAAAGAGAAACAAGACAACAAAATAGGGAAAGTTAGGAGGAAAGTGTTGGCTTAAAGGTAGAGTTGAGATAGAGTAAAATTATGCTAAAGGAAAGATGAAAATAGTATGTAGAACTCTAATCCCAAAGTAAAATAATGGGAAAACAAAATGACACTTGTTTTTTTCCCAAAAAGGTAAAATAGTAGCACTAATAATACTAGTTGACAACAAAAATATAATAATTAAAAAGGTAAAATTGCCGAGACCGGTTTGGCTCAGTGGATAGAGCGTCAGCTTGCAGACTGAAAGGTCCCAGGTTTGATTCTGGTTGGGGGCATGTACCTTGCTTGTGGGCACATCTCCACTCTGGGGCGTGCAGGAGCTGGCTGATTGATGTCTCTCTCTCATCGATGTTTCTGACTTTCTATCTCTGTCCCTTCCTCTGTAAAAAATAAATAAAATATATTTTTTAAAAAAAAGGTACAATCATTTGAGGAGGAAAGAAAAAATAGTTTTTTAATTAAATATGCAAAAATGAAAATAAAATAAAATTAAATTAAAAATTAAAAAAGAAAAAAAAAACAAAATAGAATGGTCATTCACCTCCACTATTGTTCTGCTTGGCACTCCTGTTTCCCAGTAGGGAGGGCATTGCAGTTCCCTGTGTTCCACTGCTGAGATGTGTTTTAATCTTTTTATTTTGTGGTTATGCGAGAATCAATCTGTGTGTCATTCACTGGGTGACGGTGTTTCGCAATTGACCTCTGAGACTAAGCACAAGACTTCTCTAGGCTGTGCTCAGATCCTGCTACTCTGTGGTTCTCAAAACAGGTTTGTGGGGATTTTACTGCCGGGACACTGTAATAACTCCCAGGCTGTCTTTCTGCCTCAGATCAAAATGAGTTGTTTTCTAGAGCTCCCCTCTGTCAACAGCTCCAAGAGTTTGATTCCACACTTAAGGATCAGGCCCTGCTCCACATCCGAGGACCTCTCCAGAAGCAGCTTTCCCTCAGCCTAGTTCCCACAGTGTGCACGTCTCTGTTTTGCGGGACAGGAGACCTCACCTTATCCCAGGCGAAATCTGACCTTTCCGTGTGTCGTGAGATCTCCTTTGAGTCCATGTGTCTGCGCCCATTGGAGAGCGGTATTCTGGGTCCCCCGGCTGTTCGGTGAGTGCTTCAGCTGCAGCTTTCAGACCACCGAAGGCATCCACCTCCCTCTGCAAGATGGCGTGGTCTCCGCTTTCATGCTGGTGGCTCTAGCAGACAAGAATCCCATGGTAGTGTGGCTGCCTGGTCAGCGGAGCCCTGTCCAGCAGTCCCCCACCTTCTCCTGGAGGATAACTGACTCTACTTCCCAACAAACACTTCCAGTGCGACTCTCAGCTGCTCTCTCTCCGTCTGCCCAGGGACAAAGCTCCAGACGCGTCTGTCTATTCCGCCGCCATTTTTCCTCCTCCTATTCATAGTATTTTTTAACAATCCTTTGTATTTTGGTGGAGTCTGTTGTTAATTCTCCTCTTTCCTTTCTGATTTTGTTTATTTGATTCCTTTGTCTTTGCTTCTTGGTGAGTCTGGCTAGTGGTTCATCAATCTTGTTTATCCTTTCAAAGACCCAGCTCTTGGTTTCATTGATCTTCTGTATTGTTTATTTGGTTCATATGTCATTTATTTTTGCTCTAACCTTTATTATCTCCTTCCTTCTGCTCACTCTGGGCTTTTCTTGTTGCTCTCTTTCTAATCTAATTCTTTGATTTATATATTTAGATGATTTACTACCATTTTTTCTTCTTTCTTTTGAAGTAGACTTGTAGAACTATAAACTTCCTACTCAATCTGCTTTCATTGTGTCCCATAGGTTTTGGATTGTTGTGTTTTTATTGTCATTAGTTTCCAGAATGTTTTTAATTTCTTTCTTTTTAATCTCATTGACACAATGTTTAATAACATGATATTCAGCTTACAAGTGTTTGAGTGTTTTGGATTGTTTTTGTAGCTTATTTCTAATATTTCGCCATTGTCGTATGAAAAGATTCTTGGTATGATTTCAATCTTGAATTTGGGTAGACTTTGCTTGTGACCCAGTATGTGGTCTATTTTTGAAAATGTCTTATGTGTACTTGAGAAGAACGTATATTCTGCAGTTTTGTGTTGAAATGTTCTATAGATGTCAATTCCATCTAATCTAGTGAGTGAGTCATTTGGGATTGTTTCTTCTTTGCTTATTTTTTTGTCTAGATGATTTATCTAGTGATGTCAATATTGTATTAAAGTCCCCTACTATGACTGTATTGTTGTTTATCTCTCTCTTGATATCTTCCAGGAGATTTTTTATGTATTTGGGTGCTCCTATATTGGGTTCATATATGTTTACCGGGGTTATATCCACTTGTATCAATCCCCTTAGTATTATGAAATATCCTTCTTATCTCTTGTTATGACCTTCACTTTGAGGTCTATTTTTTCAGATATAAGTATTGCTATCCCAGCTTTTTTTCATTTCCATTTGAAAGTTATTTTACCAACCCTTCACTTTCAGTCTGTGTGAGTCCCTTGTTCTGAGGTGGGTTTCTTTTAGACAGCATATATGTGGGTCATGTTTTTCTTTCCATTCAGCCACTCGATGTCTTTTTTTTTTTTTACATATATTTTATTGATTTTTTACAGAGAGGAAAGGAGAGAGATAGAGAGTTAGAAACATCGATGAGAGAGAAACATTGATCAGCTGCCTTTTACACGCCCCCTACTGGGGATGTGCCCACAACCAAGGTACATGCCCTTGACCGGAATCGAACTTAGGACCTTTCAGTCCATAGCCGACGCTCAATCCACTGAGTCAAACCCGTTTTGGCTCGATGTCTTTTGATTGGAACATTTAGTCCATTTACATTTAAAATTATTTTTGAAAGGTACTTGTTTGTAGCCATTTTTATTTTTGAGTCTGTGTTTCTTCTTACATTTTTGATTATTTATTTTTTTACACCATTCCCTTTAGCATTTCTTGCATTGGTGGTTTGGTAATGATAAATTCCCTTTGCCTTTTTTTGTCTGTGAAGCTCCTGATTTCCCCTTCAATTTTGATTGATAGTCTTGCTGAATAGAGTATTCTTGGATTGAGTACCTTGCTTTGTATCACTTTGCATATCTCCTTCCATTCCCTTCTAGCTTGATGTGTTTCTGTTGAGAAATCATTTTTATAATCTGATGGGGATCCTTTGTTGGTAACTCTCTGTCTCTTTCTCGCAGCCTTTAAGATTCTCTCTTTGGCCGAGACCAGTTTTGCTCAGTGGATAGAGCGTCGGCCTTTGGACTGAAAGGTCCCAGGTTCGATTCCAGTCAGGGGCATGTACTTTGGTTGTGGGCACATCTCCAGTAGGGGGCGTGCAGGAGGCAGCTGATCGATGTCTCTCTCTCATTGATGTTTCTGACTTTCTATCCCTTTCCCTTCCTCTCTGTAAAAAATCAATAAAATATATTAAAAAAAATAGATTCTCTCTTTGTTGATAACATTTGCCATTGTTTTTGGGATGAATTGGGATTCATCTCCCCATTCTGACTATAACCAGAAGGTTGAGAAGTCGAGTTGTGGGGGCCTGGATCATGTGCAGTGGGAGTTTTGCACCCCTTAGTGTCACTGAAGAGCTCTGATATCAAGATATGCAGCTGCTGTGTGTTGGTAGGAGCCATACTTGCCCTGGGTCAGAGTCACTGGTGTTTAGTGTGGCCTCACGTGTGCACCTAGAATCAGGGACCCTGCCTATGCCACATTGAAACAGAGAACCCACTGGCCTGTGCCAAAAATCAAAGTTTCCTATTGCAGGTCAGGAGTCAGAAGCTCTGTGTGTCTATACCTAGAATCGAGTATCAGAGTCTCTATTTCTTGGTGCTACCTCGCACTGAGAATCAGGTCCCTTTGTGCACATATGCCAAGAATTGGAGTCACTGGCTCTTACTGTGAATGTACTGGGAATCAGGGATCTCAGGCACACATAATGAGGAATGAGTTTAGTCACTGGTGGCCAATGCTGCCTCTTGTGTGGAGATTCAGGGTTCCCGATCTACCCAGGAGACCAGGTTGCTCAGTTGCACTGTCTTGGTAGGAGGTCCACTTCTGCCCTGCTGTAAATAGCCTTCTTTGTGAACTTGCCCTGAATCAAAGTCAGGTACACTGCCCCTTAGTATGGGTGTGGGGTCTGCTCGTGTAGGTGTCCATTGTTGAAAACAAACTCCCTGTGTCCAGGTACCCAGGCTCAAATTCAGCACTGCTTTCCTGTGTAGGCACAGGGTCTGGAGATGGGGAACAAACTCCCCAAGACTGCACATCCAGGTTCAGATTCACCACAGCCTTTCGCTAAGGTGCAGGGTCTGATCATGGTAAACAAACTCCCTGGGTTTGCATCCCCAGGCTCAAATTCAGTGCTGTCTCCCTGCGTGGGTGTGGGATCTGGTTGCAGAAAACCACCTACCTAAGGATGAGCACATAGGCTTGAATTCTGCTCAGTCTCTCTGCCTGGGCTCAGAGACGAGTCGAGGGAAACATATTCCCTGAGTTAACAAGTCCAGGCTCAAGTTCAGTACTGTCTCCCTGCCCTGCATGGGCATGGGATCTGGTTACAGAAACTACATTCCTAGGGATGAGCAGCTAGGCTCAAATTCCGCTCAGTCTTCCTGCCTGGGTGCAGAGACGAGTTGAAGGAAACAAATTCCCCAAGTTCACAAGTCTGAGGTCAAGTGCAGCGCTATCTCCTTGCCCTGCATGGGTGTGAGATCTGGTCACAGAAACTACCTCCCTAGGGATGATCAGATAGGCTCGAATTCTGCTCAGTTTCCCTACCTGGGCGTGGAGATGAGTCACAGGGAACCAATTCCCCAAGTTCACAAGTCCAGGCTCAAGTACAGCACTGTCTACCTTCCCTGTATGGATGGGGGACCTGGTCGCAGAAACTACCTCCCTAGGGATGAGCGACTAGGCTCAATTCCGCTCAGTCTCCCTGCTGGGTTCAGAGACTGGTCATGGGGAACAAACTTCCCGTGTCTGACACCAAGGCTCAAAGTCAGACAATCACCACTGCTTTGTGTGTGCAGAAAGCCTTATTGTTCAGTTGGGGTCTGGTCGTTTCTATGTCACTGCAGTAGGGGCGGTGGGGGAGGTGGATTGGCTTTGTGACTCACAGAAATCCTGATGTTCATGGGTCTGCAGCTGTGTAGATCTTCTACCAGGGCTGCTATAGGGTCCTGGTTTGCTTCTGAGACCAGACTGGGTGGTGGCGAAGCTAGGATCCTAGTCTCAAGCAGTTCTGTTATTCAAGATGACGTGGTCTCTGTGCTGCTGGTGTCCTCCCTGAAGTGTTTACGGCAGCTGCGGGGTTTTGCTGTCTAAGACTGCCCAGATTGGCAGTGCTCTGGAAGAACTGCAGGGTCTAACTGTCCCTATTTCACTCACACCAACACCCACACACGTCCAAAACACACCTCTTCTGCTTGCTCTCTCACTCACATACTCTCCCTTCTACCTTCCTGCCATTTGCCATCTTGCCTCTTGCATATTTTATTTACCCAGCTCTCCATTAGGGGATATTTGTTTCCAGTCCTTTGCTAAGAGGGAGTCACTAGATCAAAGAATAAGTGTGTTTTGTGTTCTAGATGGTGGTGTATTGCTCTGCATGGATTGTACCAATTTACCTAACAGCACCTTTTGCAGGTGCCACTTTCCCCATTACACTTTTTTCAGATACTTGAACACTATTATTTCATTGTAGTATAGGTGCATGTAGTTGACCCATGAACAACATAGGATTCACACTGTGTGAGTCCACTTATATGCAGATTTTTCAGTTAACATTAGTGGTTGAAATCTATGCTACCCAAGGGTTAATCCAGCTTATTCGAAGGCTAACTGTAGTTACACTTCAGTTTTCTGCTCTAAGGGAGGTTGGCATCCAGTTGTTTATTTTCAGTACAGGTTGCTGTAGCTAGTTCTTATTGTTGAACAGTATTCCATCATATTTATGTATGTGAAAGAAAGTTTGCATGTTCATTCTGCTCTTTTTAAAAAATTTATTGAGTTTTTACAGAGAGGAAGGGAGAAGTATAGTTAGAAACATTGATCAGCTGCCTCCTGCACACCTCCTACTGGCGATTTGCCCACAACCAAGGTACATGGCCTTGACCGGAATCGAACCTGGGACCTTTCAGTCCACAGACGGATGCTCTATCCACTGAGCCAAACTGGTTTCGGCTCTAAATAATTTTATATAAGTACTTTAAAAAAAAAATCTTTATTGTTCATATTATTACAGTTGTTCTTCTTTTTTCCCCCCATAGCTCCCCTCCACCTGGCTCCCACCCCATCCTCTGCCCTTACTTCCCCCCCATTGTCCTCATACATAGGTGTATGATTTTTGTCCAGTCTTTCCCTGCACCTCCCTCACCTCTTTCCCCCTGAGAATTATCAGTCCACTCCCTTTCTATGCCCCTAATTCTATTATATTCACCATTTTATTCTGTTAATCAGATTTCCAATTCACTTGATTTTTAGATTCACTTGTTTATAGATTTGTATTTCTTCTTTTTTTTTTAATATTTTATTGAATTTTTACAGAGAGGAATACAGAGTCAGAAACATAGATGAGAGAGAGACATCGTTCAGCCACCGGGGATGTGCCCGCAACCAAGATGCATGCCCTTGACCGTAATCGAACCTGGGACCCTTCAGTTCGCAGACAGACGCTCTATTCACTGAGCCAAACCAGTCTCGGCTCTTACATGTTTCTTGATGACCATATGTATTCCTAACAGTTGCTTATATAACGAGTAGAATTGCTGGATCATTAGAGAATATATCAATAAACATTTTCCAAAATGGTTTGCCAATTATTCCCTCTGTTTACATATAGAAATGTCTTTTTCTTCCTCATTAAATTTCATCCTATTCTTTCTGGGGGCGTAGTTGGTGGGGTCTCATGGTTATAATTTGCATTCCTTTTTGTCTTTTTTGACCCCCATTTTTCATATTTATTTGCCATTTGGATAACTTCTTTTGTGGAGAACTTCTGAGTCTTTTGCCCATTTTTCTGCTAGGTTGTCAGTTCTTCTGATGGATTTGGAGACTTGCTTATAGATTTTGATAGGGGTCTTTGGTTGTATATACACACGGCCAATATCCTCTGGGCTCTGGGGAAAACGGTAAGGCTGACAGTGTGATTTAGAGTACCTGGGAATGGTTATGTAGAATAGTCATGGGAGATCTTTTAACTGGAAAATGACTTTTCCCCATGTGGCATCTAGAGAACAGAGAAGAGGCAGCTTTGAAGCTCTCAAAGATGAGCAGACAAAAAGAGCAGCATGACCAAAGGCTCTGAGCAGGAGAGAACTTGCTATATATGGGCATAGAAAGCAGGGGAGAAAAGAATTGTAAGAGGAAATAATGGGAATCTCTTTTCATTTTTCCATTGTTACTGATGGTTGCTGCTCCTGCTGAACCTGAGATCCTTGATTTTTTTCTTGCCTTGGGAAGCTGAAACTTAATGTTTCCTTCTATCCTTTGTCCTTAGGTGTGGTAGACACTGGTCTGTTCATCAACATGGCTGAGAGGGTCTACTTCGGGATGCAGGATGGCTCAGTGCACATGCGGGAGAAGCCTTTCTGCTGATGCTACAGGTGTGCAGTGTGCTCACCTGGAATCCCCACCCACAGCAGGTGGACACACCTCTTCCAGAGCCTTTGCCTTAATGTATCTGTGCCAGGGTCCTGCTGGCAGGGTGGAATGGGATGGGGAGTGAAATTCAGCCTTGTATTGTTATTATATGTCTTTTTTAAAAAGAGAAGTGTAAACATATATTTTTACTATTAAAATATGTTGCATTTTTAAAATAAAGTACAACTTGATTTCATGTTTTATGTAAAGCCTTTACCAAAACAAAAAGAGGGGGACTGTCTTTTAAACTTTTAACATGAGCCTGCTGTTTAAGCTTCTGAATATTGAGTTTGGTGAATTATGTAAACAGAATTTTTCTTTAAACTGATAAAGGAAGGGCCCAGCAGCCCTGTCACCTTACCTGAAGAATGGGGACTAGCTTTTCTTCCTTGCTCCTTCCTGGGTTTCAGTTTTGTTGTGGTTACGCACAGTACCTTGTTGTACTTTTCAAGGTGTGGTTTACAGAAGTAGGGTATGGCATGCAGTGATTGTAAACTTCCAGGGAGAAATTGGTGGTTCTCTGAAAGCCAGAGATTCACTTGGAACCCTGCCAGCAGGTGGCTAGAAGCACTTGAAATGAGACACTTTTAATGCTTGTCTTTTTATTGTTAGTATTTTATCTGTTCTTGTATGGCTCAGCATCAGAAGTTCTTACCTCTTTATATTGTTTGAGGGTTGCAATAAAAAATATGGTGCCATTCTTAGCCTTTTTGTCTTTACTATAAAATTTGCAGCAGTTTTGTGGTCAAGTAGAAATCCATTTGCTCACCCAGTTTACATTGGATCTCTGATAAGGGGTGGAATTTACTCAAGAAATCTTGAGCCCAAAGAGTAGGTAAATATTTCCTTTATTTCTGAGAAAGCTTAGTGTTAATTTTATTTTATTAGTTGAGTATAACACAGCTAAACAAATCACAAATTATTCACAAGTTTTATATTAGTGAAATCTTTGTGGTCGTTGACAAGCAAGGACATGGGTGACCTGAATTTCACCTTTATTTCCTCCACTGTAGTCTTCATTGTGTGCCCAGTGAGCAGTGACTTATTCATATAGCCTCACAGATAGGAGAGGCTGTGAGCACTCAGTGGTAAGTCTTATGGGATGGGGGAACCCATCTGAGAACCCTGATTTGCCCATGCTGACTTTGCATAATACTTGGGACAATTGGCTTGCCCTCT
Organism: Lasiurus borealis; assembly: GCA_004026805.1. Classification (NCBI taxonomy): domain Eukaryota; kingdom Metazoa; phylum Chordata; class Mammalia; order Chiroptera; family Vespertilionidae; genus Lasiurus; species Lasiurus borealis. Next base: position 64,117 of record PVJN01004698.1, read on the forward strand.
GTTTTGAAGATTGGATTATAGATACAAATTGATATCTAAATTCCTGCTAAATTAAGTTCAAAATTAAAGTTAATCAGGACTGACTGTAGAAGAGATTTTCTTTTCCTTGCCGAATTCCTTCTCTTTTTCTTCAAAAATATTTTTTGAAGGAAATAGTTTTTGAATTTTTTTCTATTTTTCTTTAAAAATAGTTGCTGGTTAGGTTCAGTGGTTAGAGTGTTGGCCCATGGACCGCAGGGTCATGGGTTCCATTCCCGGTCAAGGCATGTACCTTGGTTGTGGGCAACTAATTGAGTCTTATATCGGTGTTTCTCTTTCTCCTTCCTCCCTTTCTTCCACTCTCTAAAAATTAATGGAAAAATATACTTGAGTGAGGATTAAAAAAAATAGTTGCCTTTCTCATTGCTGGGAAACCTGTTGTTAGGAATGCTTTATTTTTCTTCGAGACTACTTCAGTCTGAATGGGCACTAAATTTTACCTGAGAACTTGATAGAACTGATGTTTGAAAAGATCCTTTAAAGATCTTGTAACATGGGTTAAATTCAGGAATAAAGACAAACAACAAAGCTCTACTGGGTTTCTAAAAACACCTGCCTGTGCTCACCACATGCACATTCTTAGCTGGTGTTGTAGACACCTGTGACTACACTGCAGCTCCATTAAGTGTTAATATGAGGTGTTTCTTCTAAAGAAAAAACACTTTGTAGGCTTTAAATACATATACAGCAGTTTGTTCAGGAGGTAAATTTAAATAATATATATTTATTGATTTCAGAAAGGAAAGGAGAGGGAGAGAGAGAGACATCAATGATGAGAGAATCCTTGATTGGTTGCCTCCTGAACACCCACACTAGGGATTGAGCCCATAACTAGGCATGTGCTGTGACCGAGAATCTAACCGTGACCTCTTGGTCTACGTTCAACCACAGCCATGCTGGTCAGGCTTGACATAAATTTTGATTAAGTTTCTTCAATAAAATTGTGTTCTCATGGGTGATGAATTGGATGGAAATAAGTTGCAGGCTGGTGTTCAATTTGACGGGCTCAGGGCAAGCTGTAAGTCAGTATATGGGAAAGGTTATAACAAGCTAAATGGCCCCATTTCTGGGAAGGATCAAAGAGGAAAAATCACTTGGACATAAATAAAACATTGAATTTTGGTTTCAGATGTAGCTCATAAAGTTTTTATACTCTTTATTCATCACACATTTTCTGAGTCGCCATTGTGCAAATTCCAGTGCTCCCCATTTTCTTGTCCTCCAGATGCTCCAGCCTGTTGGGCAGGATAAACAGGTTCACTAGATGCCCCTGTACAAAAATAGGGTAGCGGAACCACTGTTGGCACAGTGCACCAGAAATGGGCTGGAGACTGCTAGAGTCCTGCTGACATCACTCCGTGAATGCCGGGTGCTGCTCAGCTAGTTCTCACAGCAACGTTATGGTATTTGCCCTCTTAATTTGCCGAGTGAGAAACGGGCCATGTATTGGAAAGCAGGCCAGACTTCTCTTGCTTGCTCCTAATTCCAGGGGTTGCCAATGCATGGTTTGTGTTCTTAACTGCTTGTGTCCATTACTTGTAACGTGAGTCACAAGTAATTTATGAAAGTACTTAAGTTAGTGAAATGTTTTAGTGTGAGTGTGAGCGCGCGTGTGTGTGTATCTAGGCTCTTGGGTAATCCAATAATCTGTTTTCAGTTGGGCTTTCTTTTTAGTGGTTTGACAGTGGGAAATGCCCCTTGTCAAACTCATCCTTGTCTGCCACCATTGAATTTTCTTATCTCTCCTGTGCTCATTTCCTTCTTCCCTTTCTCAGACCTGGGGAAATAGGCAACCTAGGAAGGGTTTATGGCCAAAAGTTGTTAGTTTTAGCCAGAGACCTTTCACGAAGTGTACTTCAGCACAGGTGGGTTTTCTGACTGGCAGGAGGGAAGCTCTGTGCTATGGAAGCCACAGGGAATCTCAGTCAGAGCAGGTTAGGATTTAGTGGATTTGGGCTGCTGTGGGGGAGGGGAGCTTCCCAGGAGGCCTCAAGGAAGCAAGGTTCTGCTCTGGGTTGGATGTTGTCAGGGAGCAGGAGAGTTCTGTGATTGGTTATCTTAATTTTGAGAAGGTGAGAGGAATGGAGTGAGGCTAATGCTGGGTTGGGTAAGGTGGCAGCAGCCACTCAGGGGGAGATATGTTTGGTCCTTTGTGTGATTTGGATGATGTTCATGGTTTGTCTGTGTTGAGACGTGATTACAGTCGTCAGTTTTTTTCCCTTCATTTCTCAGTCAGAATGGCCTTGTCTGATGCTGTCCTGTGAATTGTATGTTCCCCAGAAGACCACAAGAGCCTACCTGTGGGCACTAGGTTATCCTGACTGGAGCCAGGCCAGTGCCTGACTGTCATTTCCCTTTCCCAGAGTCTAGAGGGCCCAAGCACCCTACAATCAATGCACCTCCTTCATGTTGACTCATAGGTATTGAGCACTTGCTGTGTACTGGGCACTGGGAAGAAGGATCAGGTGCCTGTAATGTAGCTCCAGCCTTCAAATACTTGACTGGTGCAGTGACAACCACTTCTCCTTACGTTGCTTTTCAGAGCCTGACTTTGCTCACTTCGAGTCATAGCCTGCAGCTGATGCAGCCAGATCAGATTTCATTAGCCTTTACTCTGCACTAACCTCATAATCATGATGTTTCTACATAGGTTCAATGTCTGGCTATCTTAGTAACAGGGCTTACTACAGGTCAGAACATGGCAGTCCATATTTAGATGTGCTCAAGCAGTTCTTGTGTCCAAGCCATATTCTTGCCCAAGCCTTCCTCGGCAAGTCCTCTTAAGTGAGCTCTGGAATGTGCTTTTTTTAAAAAAAATATATTTTATTGATTCTTTACAGAGAGGAAGGGAGAGGGATAGAGTTAGAAAAATTGATGAGAGAGAGACATCAATCAGCTGCCTCCTGCACGCCCCCTACTGAGGATGTGCCTGCATCCAAGGTACATGCCCTTGACTGGAATCGAACCTGGGACCTTTCAGTCTGCAGACCAATTCTCTATCCACTGAGCCAAACCGGTTTTAGGTGGAATGTGCTTTGAGGGAGGGAGTGTGCTATGAGTGGGCAGCGGGGTGGGGTGGAGTGGGGAGAAGGGAAAGGGCAGGTCTGCCCTGGAGAGGAACCCCAGTGTACTATGGGCAGTGCATTCAGACTGATGAGTTTTGAAGCCCATCTTCTGTGGTGGACCACTGAGAACACCATGTTCAGCAGAGCAGCTTCCTCTCCAAACAGAAACCCTGGCTGTGTCTCTTTTCCTGGTGACAGAACTGCATTGAGGGAGTGATCAGATTTCAGACTGTCCCAACCCAAGTTTCAAATAGTGCTGTGCTCATCTTTATTTTATTCACGAAGCTGTTCTCTGTGGAGGGTGTGAGCAACTACAGTCACAATGGAGTCTGGGGTTCTGGAGCCCTGGTCTCCAAGTTGAGCTGCACCTGGCCAGCATCTTGTGCGAGCAGTGCTGCCCGCTTCTTTGCAAATCTGAGAGAAGCATTCATGAGGGCGAACCCAGAGGAGTTGGCATCAGGGCAGCATGGCCATAGTCAGGAACAGCTCTGCCCAGTACACATGCGAGCCATAAATACAGCATTAAATTGCTAGTAGCCACAGTAAAAAGGTACAAAGAAATAGGTGAGGTTAATTTCAATAAAATATTTTATGTAATCCAGGATATCTAAAGAACTCTTTTTTTTATTGTGTTACATATACACATATCTTCCCATTGCTCCCCCCCCCCCAAGGCATAGCTCAACCCCCTAGTGTCTTGTGTTTATTGGTTATGCTTATATGCATACATACAAGTCCTTTGGTTGATCTCTTATCTACCTCACCTCTCCTTCACCTTCTTGCTATAATTTGACAGTCTGTTTGATGCTTTACTGCCTCTGTTTCTATCCTTTTATTCATCAGTTTATAATGTTCTTTATTATCCACAAATGAGTGATATGTGGTGTTTCTCCTTCATTGACTGGCTTATTTCACTTAGCATAAGGCTCTCCAGTTCCATCCAGGTTGCTACAAATGGTAAGAATTCCTTCTTTTTAATGACAGCATAGAATTCCATTGTGTAGATGTACCATAGTTTTCTGATCCACTCATCTGCTGATGGGCACTTAGGCTGTTTCCAAATCTTAGCTATGATGAATTGTGCAGCTATGAACATAGGGGTGCATAAATCCTTTCTGATGGTGTTTCTATTTCTTAGGATATATTCCTAAGAGTGGGATTGCTGGGTCAAATGGGAATTCCATTTTTAGTTTTTTGAGGAAACTCCATACTGTTCTCCACAGTGGCTGCACCAGTCTGCATTCCCACCAACAGTGCACAAGGGTTTCTTTTTTCCTCATCCTCGCCAACACTTGTCGTTTGTTGATTTGTTGATGATTGCCATTCTGACAGGTGTGAGATGGTATCACATTGTCGTTTTGATTTGCATCTCTCAGATAATTAGTGACTTTGAACATGTTTTCATGTGTCTCTTGGCCTTCCTTCTGTCGTCTTTCGAAAAGGTTCTATTTAGGTCAGTTGCCCATTTTTTTATTGGATCATTTATCTTCCTTTTATTAAATTGTATAAGTTGGCCGTAGATGTTGGAGATTAAACCTTTATCAGTGATAACCTTTGCAAATATGTTCTCCTATACAGTGGTCTTTCTTGTTGTTTTGTTGATGGTTTCCTTTGCTGTGCAAAAGCTTTTTATTTTGATATAGTCCCATTTGTTTATTTTTTCTTTAGCTTCCATTGCCCTTGGAGCAGTATCAGTGAAGAATTTCTTTTGGCATATGTCTAAGATTGTGCTGCCTGTGTAGTATTTTTATGATTTCCCATCTAATATTTAAGTCCTGTATCCATTTTGAGTTTATTTTTGTATTTGGTGTAAGTTGGTGGTCTAGTTTCATTTTTTTGCATGTATCTGTCCAATTTTCCCAGCACCATTTATTGAAGAGGCTGTCTTGGCTTCATTGTATGTTCATGCCTCCTTTGTCAAATAATAATTGAGCATAGTGGTTTGGGTGGATATCTGGATTCTCTATTCTATTCCATTCGTCTATATGTCTATTCTTGTGCTAGTACCAGGCGGTTTTGAGAACAATTGCTTTGTAATATAGCTTGAAATCTGGTATTGAGATTCCACCTACTTTATTCTTCTTTCTCAGGATTGCTGTGGCTATTCACGGTCTTTTTTTTTTTGTTCCAGATGAATCTTTGAAGAGTTCTTTCTAGGTCTGTGAAATACGTTGTTGGTATTTTAATGGGTAGTGCATTGAATCTATAGATTGCTCTGGGTATTATGGACATTTTAATGATGTTGATTCTCCCAATCCATGAGCATGGTATGCTCTTCCATCTGTTTACATCTTACTTTATCTCTTTTTTCAGTGTCCTGTCGTTTTCTGCATATAGGTCTTTTACCTCCTTAGTTAGGTTTATTCCTAGGTATCTTAATTTTTTTGGTGCGATGGTAAATGGGATTGCTTTTTGAGTCTCTCTTTCTGTAATTTCACTATTAGTGTATAGAAATGCCACAGATTTCTTGACATTAATTTTGTATCCTGCTACATTGCCAAATTCATTAATTAAGTCAATTAGTTTTGGGATGGAGTCCTTCAGGTTTTTTATGTACAGTATCATGTACAGAACTCCTCTTTTAATGTAATATTTTACATTAGAGGCCCAGTGCATGAAATTCATGCATGGGAGTGTGTGTCCCTCAGCCCAGCCTGCACCCTGTCCAATTGGGACCCCTCAAGGGATGTCTGACTGCCTATTTAGGCCCGATCCTATCAGGGCCTAAGTGGGTAGTCAGACATCCTTTTCACAATCCAGGCCTGCTGGTTCCCAACTGCTCACCTGCCTGCCTTTTTGATTGCCTTTAACTGCTTCTGCCTGCCAGCCTAGTCACCCCCTAACCACTCCCCTGCCAGCCTGATTGATGCCTAACTGCTCCCCTGCCGGCCTGATTGCCCCTAACTGCCCTCCCCTGCTGGCCATCTTGTGTTGGAGTGATGATCAATTTGCATATTACTGTCTTATTAGGATTCTTTTTTGTACTACATCTTCAAAATACAATGAGTATTTTATTGCAGTGTGTCTCATTTTGAACTGGCCATTTTAAGTGCTTGCAGGCACAATGGCATTGAAGAACAGTTCTAGAAGTTCGAGGGGTGCCATTGTCATCATTCTAGGTTTTAAGGTGCTTGGTTTCCTGTAATGAGTCTGGTTCTGTAGAGCCCACAGAGGGTCAAGTCAAATGGTGGTTCTCCAAGGGGTCCCCTCAGCAGTCCCACTTCAAATTGAGACCATCTGTACTTCAAGCATATAACCTTTATCTTATAAGTGGCCTTAGATCCAGAAAGAGAGCACCATTCTTTCACCTTCTAAATTAACTGATTATTTTAATTGTTATGTTATTTTTTTCTGATTAATATGAATTACTATATTAAGATAGTAATCTCAATTTTAAATTCATTTTTTCATTTAGTTTTGGAGAAGTTATTTCACCTGTAAGCCTTAATGTCCTCAGTGTGGGTATAATAATGTCATCTGTTAGGGTTGTTTTGAGGATTAAATGAGATAGTATATTCCAAGTGCTTTGGACAGTCATTGGCACATTGAGCACTTAGTAAATGCTGTGGACTCTTACTTTATAGGTTCCTTGAGCCTCAGGAGTAAGGGCATTGGGATGTACAGAATAGTTCTGCAGAATGGAAACCACAAGTAAGTCACAGGTACATGGAGGTGGAGGCTTACTTTTCTCTATTTTTATATATGTGACATTTTCCATAATAGGATTTTTCTTAAAATGGCTTGCCAGCTTTCATTCTGGAATTTGCTGAAAGAAGTTACAATAATTTTCTGTGCCCTGTGAAGTGCTGTACAAGTTTCTGGAGATGAGTGTGTGTGTGTGTGCTCTGCTTGGGAAGTTCAGGAAAGCCTCATGGAGTATGTACTCATTTAGCTGAATTTCTAAAACACATTTTTAAATTAAGTTTTTAATTAAAAACCATTTTTATCAACTTTCTTGAGATATAATTCACATATCATAGAGTTTAAACATTTAAAGTGCATAATTCAGTGGCTTTTAGTCTATTCACAGTTGTACAGTGAGTTCTAGAACGTTTTCATCAACTCAGAAACCCCTCTTATTAGTAGTCACTCCCTGTTTCCCGTAGTGCCCCATCCCCCAATCCCAGGCAATCATGAATTTACTTTCTGTTTATGTAGATTTGCCTCTTTTGAGCATTTCATACAAATGGAATCATATACTATGATTTTTTGTATCTTATTTAGCATACTAGAGGCCCAGTGCACAAAATTCATGCACTTGGTGGGGGGGTGGGGGAGTCCCTCTGCCTGGCCTGCACCCTCTCACAGGGATGTCTGGGCCTTTCTCCATGTGTGACCTTAGGCTTCCTCACAGCATTGTGGCTGGATTCTCAGAAGGAACATTCTTCTGGGAGCTGCAAGGCTTCCTCAGAAATTGTACAATGTCACTCAAAACAAGTCAAAATGCCAGCCCAACTAAAAGAGGTAGACTATGCTTCTTGATGAGAGAAGGAATTAATGCAGAGTTTATATGCTGTAGAAGAATGACAAAGATGTAAGAAGAGTTTAATATTCATTATGGTAGTGGCATCCAGAATTTAATTGTGGGTGGCAGTAATGCCAGGAACAACATTGAGGGTAACAGCATCAATAGTGGCATCTTATTCAAACCATTTTGGGGTGGGATCATGACCATATTTCCAGCTTAGGTTTCCTTGGTTCTATCTATTTCCTGAACCTAATTTTCCAGCTTTCCCATCTACTTTGGAAGTGAATGAAATGCCTTCAATAATCCCATTTCTGTTTAACCAATTTTGTTGTTAGCATCTGAGAGCCCTGACTTGACACCCTAGGCAAGAAGAGAATCGTTAAGAACTGTATAGTAAAATTGATATTTTACCAAAGAGGAAATGCACAAGGCTAGTAAATACCTGAAAAATATTCCAGCTCACTAACAATATAAAGAAAGCATATCTACATTAAAATAGTAATAACCAACCAATATACCAAGGTTCCCTTGTCAGGGCACATACAAAAATCAACCCATGAAGTATAAATAAGTGGAACAACAACTTGATTTCTCTCTTTCCAAAAATATAAAAATAAAACTACAACAACAAAAAGCCAGATGCCTTTTTTTGTTTTTTGCCTATAAAATCAGCAAGTAAATTAATGTAATCAGTGCTGCAGTGGGGATGGTAAATAGTTCTAGCCTCCCTGGGGATTTGGGGCAATGTTTATGAAGAATCTTAAAACCAATGACTTTTTGGTTTTAAGGCTTTTTGGTTACTTCCAGAAATCTAGTCTAAGCAATTACTTAGTAATGTGGATATAAATTTATGCACAAAGATCTTCATAGCAATATTATACTTTAAGTAAATATGTTAACTTAAATGTGACTCAATTAAAGTATGATATAAGATATTATGAAGCCATTAAGAAAAGCTGTAAAGAACTAAAGATATAGGAAAACCTTTATAGAATAACATTGAGTGATGAATTAAAAGTTATTGATGTGACATAATCAACCTTGATCTAGTCAGGAAAGTAGGCTGCTTTAGATATTTTGGACAAGAAATTTGTTACAGGAAATGTTTCACAGATGATGGGGTGGGATAGGGGTTAGGTGAGGCAGAGAAGCCAGTCATGTTGAAGCAACTCAGAAAGGAGCAAGGGCAGGAAGCCACTTTACAGGCTGGAGAAGGCATGTCACGAGGACACTGAAGCTGCGCACAATGAAAGCTACAACCACAGAGGAGATGCAGCCACTGTTGGAAAATTCCTCCCAAAGAGGCTTAACCCTTCTTCCCACTCTCCAACCTTTTCCCTACCAACTAGAAATCACTTGGTAATGGAGTCAAGGGCAGAACCTGGATCCAACAGTAGGATTGTGACCTACCTTTGGACAGTATGATCTCAACTAGATAAAAAATTATTAAAAGTAGTTTTTGCTGATGGGATTACATGACTTTTATTTTTCTGTATTTAGAACCCAAAAACTATTATTAAAGTAAAAAATAGCAAGTGTGTGGGGGAGATGCCAAACAAAATTTTTACAAAGATAATATATATATGTAAGAATGAATATGAGCAGTCAAACAACTAGGTTGTTTTCGTGAGGTTCCAGGCTTCAGTAGGCTCTCTACCTAGGGCTGGTACACTCTTGGCACTGGCCAGCAGAGTGCGCCCCAGCCCAGCATACCCAGGCCTGCTTCCTTGCTGATGGGCTGGCAATTTCCTGGGCACTGCAAGATGGAAGCTCAGGGGCATCTGTTGCCCTACCTGCTACCCACAGTCTCCAGCCCCCCATCTCAGAGCTGCCCCTTTCTTCCGTTTTTAAGCAAACCTTTGTCAGGACCACTGAACTGAAGGGTCCTTACTTGTCCCTTTGGAGTGTTTGGCAAGTGTGCCCATTGAGCCTTGAGCCTCAGTGTATGGGTTATGCTTGCCTGAAAGGAACTTGCACAGAGGAGCCAGTGGTCACCATTTAGAGCTCTCAGCCTTAGCTGTCATGTAAGAGCAAATGCTCTATAAAACCATCTTGGTTTTCCCTAAATAATCTCAAACTAATGAGTGCAAGGCTCTATCTTTGCAGTTTCTGCTTATCTTCAAGCTGCTCACCAGAAGAGCCTGATGCAGGAGATCAGCTCTGGCAGTAACTCAAAAGAGCCAGGGTAGTTAGGGCTGCAGTACTGGGTGTCCGGAGGACATCACTGAGCAGGTGAGGTGTGTATTGTGATTGTTTGCTCTTTGCTCTCTTGGGATTGCAGAACTTTCACATTGCTGGAGGAGTAGAAGTTCCTGGGCTGCTATTTGGAATCCCACAGTGAGCCCTGGCAGCCTGCTGCCTGTAAAGAAACTCTGGACTGAGAACTGGGTCCTGGAGTCCCACCCAGGCTGTGTGCCTGTCACAGTCTGCTGCTGTGTATTGTCAGAAAGTCCATCGAGGTGGAAGAATTCCTTGTAAGTCCAGCTAGTTGCTCTTTCCAAGCATCCTCTTTTCCTTACTCCCCAAGACAGTGTACTTTTATTTGTGGGGCTTCCCTCTAGTCCCCCACCCTAAGTAAGTTTAGAATGCTTTAAACTTTATGCTTTTCTATTTTGGGAAATGAGTCAAAACCTCTTAAAGGGAGACTGAAAAATGAAAAAACTATATAAGCAAAATATAATTCCATTAAGTGCACAATGGATGCAATTTTAATAGTGAAAAGTAAACATGATTTCATCAAAGTAAACTTTCAGGTATGAAAAGTTGAGTCTAACAATCATGAACCCAGGCCAATACTGCTTACAAATGTTGATCTTTGGAATTCTTGAGGTGCTTCACAGAACTGAGACTTGTATTGTCTGATGCCTCAAATCAGCTCTTTTATCTTAAATAAATTTTCTGTGGGTTTACTAACTCATTCTTACTTTTTATAATTCACATATAATCAAATTCATCACAATGCATTCTTATTCCTAAAGTAGATCACTATTTTATAAGATGTGTATAAGGAATTTTATATATATGTTTAGAAATTTTGAGGAGCAAAGAGGAAACTTTTCCCCTCTAAGTAACCTTGTAGATTTTGTTTTTAACTAAATACATGTGGCAAGTACTCATTAATTATAAATTCATTTCATGGGGAAAAATGCATTTCCTATGTTTTTAGAATTATTTCTAATTCTCAGTGTATAAGTAATGGCAATAAGTAAATGATTCAAAATATTTCTCAAAATAAAAGACTGACATTTACTGAATTACTACAACTTACTTTTCTGAATGATTTTCTAAAATTAAGAAATTAATACTTTTATCAGATGAATTTTATAGTAAGGATGATTCTAAATAAATTTTTAAAGTTTTGGCTTTAAAAGTAGTTCAAAAATTGTTATTATTATTAGGGGCCTGATGCATCAAGATTTGTGCAAGAATGGACCTTCCTTCCCCTTCCGGACGGGAGTGTCTTTCTGCCTTTGCTCTGGCCCAAAGCCACCTTTCTGCCTTCCCATGCTGCCCAGAGGCTGCTCAGCACCTGAGTATGCAAATCAACCTATCATATTTGTTAGGTTGATTTGCATACTCACTCCTCATTGGCTGGTGGATATCACAAAGGTATGATCAATTTGCATCTTTCTCTTTTATTAGTGTAGATTTTTTAAAAATATATTTTATTGATTTTTTACAGAGAGGAAGGGAGAGGGATAGAGAGTTAGAAACATTGATGAGAGAGAAACAGATCAGCTGCCTCTTACACACTTCCTACTGGGGATGTGCCTGCAACCAAGGTACATGTCCTTGAATGGAATCAAACCTGGAACCTTTCAGTCCACAAACTGATGCTCTATCCACTGAGCCAAACAGGTTACAGCAAGAATTAATTTTCTTTGCAGGGAAAGCTTTTACAATTTGTACATCTATTTCTAACTCCTTGTTGTGTTTTTTCTAATACACCAGTTTTTTATTTCAGTCCACTTTTATTTAAAAACAAATTATACTTTATAGCTAAAATACTTTGTTAAAAAGTTCTTAATCTGGAGGATGAGTGGTAGAGAGAGAATTACTTCCCACAATTATTCTTTGTGCTGGTTGAACATTTTACCAAGTACATGTATACTTTCCCCAAAATTAAATGGAAAACTTTTAGTAATCAAGTCAGTAAAATATTTGATGAACTCTAGTGGTTTTTATTCACATATTTGCCCTTTAAATACTTTCAAAAATGGAATGACATGCATAGACATCAGAAATTAGAGAGTAATGCCTTCTTATTTTAGACAATTGTCTAAATCTAAAGGATTTTTAGTTCTCAATGCAAAATGGCTAATCTTATTTTATGTTTCACATGTCACTTGACAGTAAAAGGTAATTTAAGATTCTGAGATGTCTTTGCTATAACTAGTGAAACCCTGTCTTTCAGAACTTTTAGTTCAAACTGTTAGAAGTACTTAACTCTTTGATGTCCTGTGGGTGCTGGGGCTATGGAGGGAGCTGTCCAGGGCCTAGCACAGAGCTTGGCAGGGATGGGGTCTCTCTAAGTCTAAAAACAAGACAATGGTTTATTCCTGACTTCCATTATTCAATGTTGGCAAGTTGTCCCCTACCCCCTTTTCTGTACCAGAATATTACTTATTAGAAAATGATATTCTAACAACAAAAATTTCAAAGGAAGAAAATTCACAATCTTCCACTTTAATATAATAGTTGTAGCACTTTTGGCTGTTTTCTTTATTCATATGTGCATCATTTTGATAAGGCTGTTTGAACTCCACAGCTCCCTTTTTAATGTCTAGCTGGCTGTTTCCCATGTGGCCACATGGACTTCAGAAGACTCCTCTCAGGTACTCAAGTTAATCCATGGAGTTGGTGCTCCATTTTTTTTCTCTGCTATTTCTCCTATTGTTGGACATTTGGGATTTTTCTAATGTTTGAATTTTAGATTTCCTGAAGTATATATGAGTTAAAAGGAATGGAATTTTAGTGACTTTTGATATATGTTACTAAATTCCTTTTCAAATGATTCTACAATTTTACAGTGCCAAATAAATGTTTCACAAATGAGAATTATTTTACGGTTTATTTCCACACATCTATATCCCTCCTCTCCATTCAGTGAAAGGTGCCTAAGGGAAGTTGGACATGACATACATCCATGTATGTTACTGTGAATGTCTAAGTTTCAAATACTAAATTCTACAGATATTATCTTACAAATACAAAAATAACCAATTTAGCTCCAGACTTAAGTCTAGTATTAGATCCGACTTGGTAGTCCGAACTAAGCTGGTGGGAAGGAGCACGTGCCATCTGTCCCAGGTGAATTCTGTGTCACCTCGAGCTTCCTTCAGGCCTGTGCCCAATGAGCTTGCCAAGAGTCTTCTTGAACAGGTTTTGTGTGCCTGCTCCTCAACACGGTGGAGAACATCCCAGGAGCTTGCAGCCTCAAGCTTATGCTGAGGCTTTTAGATGCGCCCAAGGCCGGGCATCACATAGGGCAGAACCAGAGCCAAGGGTAAATCTGTTTTCAAACCCTGGGCTGTTTTTCTGAGTGTTAGTCCCATTTTAGGCCACTTGGCTATTTTAGTTTGTTTTAAATCCTCACTGGAGGATATTTTTCAGAGAGAGGAAAAGACAGAGAAACATCCATGTGAGATAATCGAACCTGGGCCCCTTCAGTTCATAGGCAGATGCTCTATCCACTGAGCAAAACCAGATAGGACCATTTGGATATTTTAAAACATGACATTTGAGGATGGAAATCTCTTGATCAGCCAACACAGCATAGCACAGCACAGATGAAGGGACACTAGATTAGTTTCCTTAGAGACTAGATTTTGTCCAGTGTTGACACTCAAAGAGACACTTGGGGATCATGGTTTAATTTATGTTTCATATGGACCATCCCCTTCTCTAGCCCTGGAACTCTGTGGGGACACACCCACAGGTACCACAGCGCTTAGGTGGTTTGCTGGGAAAGGCCAGCACAGGGTAGGTGGGGTCTGGGGTTGAGGGGATGTGAGGGGGCACTTCGCCTGAAGCACCTACTCTCTGCTGCAGCTATGGCTAGTTCCAGTTATCTTCTTAGGGCAGGGCCTGCACCTGTCCTTTCATTTGGTGAGACTTTAAAAATCCTCCAAGGAAAATATTGCAAGCCTCCCCACCCCCCTTTTTAAAAAATATATTTTCATTGATTTCAGAGAGGAAGGGAGAGAAAGATAGAAACATCAGTGATGAGAGAGAATCATTGATTGGCTGCCTCCTGCATTCCCCCTTCTGGGGATAGAGCCCACAACCCAGCATGTGCCCTTGATTGGAATGGAACCTGGGACCCTTCAGTCCACTGGCCAACACTCTATCCCCTGAGCCAAACCAGCTAGGGTTGCAAGGCCCCTTTTCATACCAAAGTGGTTATTTTCACAGTATAGGTAGTAATCATTCAAAGGAAGGACCTTAAAATGGTTCCTATTTCTATGTAGAATTCCTAGCAGTGTAGGCATGGAAGGAACCCTCTCAGTTACCCAGTCCAACCCCTCAGGTTACAGGCTGGGAAACAGGCTCATCTCTTGATTATGATGGTTAGCAAGGTGGTAGCTGAGGAGGAGCTCTAGGCCATTGTTTTTAAAGTCAGCATAATGAGCATTCAGTGTTTGCTCTTCTAAAAATGGAGACATGTTCCAGGTCAGAAGTCAGAGGAAAATCATCACAGTCACAGGCCCCTCACAACTGAGGAGTTCTTTCAAGCTGCTTAAGCTCCCACACATGCACAAGTGTGAGTGTTTAAAATGACACGTAGCCACAAAAACACACTCCTTAAGGAAGGCAATTAATAGGGAAGTCTCTGAAGTTCTAACAAATTCTGGCATTTTTTTTTTTTTAGTCCTGCATTGCATATTTTATCTTTTTCTTAAAAAATGAGTTTATAGATTTTGGTAACTGCACATACATAACAGATTTTAAATGATTGGTTTTGAAGGAGAAAGGATGTCTAGTAACAATTTATGGAAACTCACAGAATCCTTGTATTTGGGCGGTAGATTCTTAGGAGGAAGATGCCCTGAGGATAGGATGAGGTGCTTCTGTTCTGAAATGAAGAAACAGAGTAGGGAGCTTTGGAAACTGTAAAGCAATGTTTGCATGTAGGGTGATAAAAATAACAGGAGTGTCTCCCTTTACCGAGGCCTTGTTACACTCAGTGCCTTTGTGTTGTCATTGTGCTTACGACGATTTTTGAAGAGCCGCTCTATCATTACCTGAAACTACAGATGAGGAGACTGAGCTTTTGCTGGTGCTGGTACTTGCTCAAGGCCAATCCACCAAGATAGTGGCAGAGCTGGACTCAAAGTTGGGTTTGCCTCGCTCTAAAGTATGTAATCTTTCCACTTCCTTTTATTATACTGAAGAAATTATGATTAAAATATTTGTTCTGCTTTTCTTAACAATTTTTTCTAAGATCTGAATATTTCCTTTTCTGCACATTCTGAGAAAGGGGTGCAGGTTCTTAACTCCCCTGCCTCTCCACTGTGGCTGGGCTGGACCTTCTCTTGCTTCCTTTCTTCCTGCATAGCATGGGGGCTCTATAGGAGCCAGAGGACTAAGTCCCTTTCTCTGACTTTGCATGACTTTTCCCCTTGGTGCTATGGCATACACACTGAAGAAACTGCACTAGAGATCTTATGAGGAAAGGCACATAAGCAACATTTAACTCCTCCATTGTGGCTTAAGCAACTGTGACCCAGACCCTCATGCCAGCTCATAGTGAAAAAAGCCAGTTTTCATTTCTCCTTTTTGTAAGTCTATCTGGAAAGGGCAGGTGCAGATCTAGGCCCTTAAAATATAAGTGAGGGACCCTATAGAAACCTTCGTGCTTTCTCACCTGTTGTTCAGATTAATGAAATGAGGAACATCTGTGTTCTTATCATGCACTTTTCTGACTTCTGTGAGACCTTTCTTTTTTTTTTTTTTTTTTTTTTTTTTTTTACTGCTAGTTTCTTCACTTGTAAAATATAGGACTTACTCTTGGTGGCTTCAAGGATCCTTTTTAGCTTTGACATTTTGTGTCCATGCTTCTGATTAGGGCTCAGATCTTGGAATTTGCTATCTGTACCTTGTTTAATTCTCCCAGCAATATTATTGTAGCAGGAATGGCTGAGACTAAAGATCATTCTTGTTGATTAAAGTTGTCAACCCACCATTCTGACATTCCATTTGCTCTGGGTTAGCAATCCTCTCTAAAGCCCTTGTCTAGCACCAGTTAAAAGCTTGAAGGATCCTTAGTTTGTGTGCTTGGGATCCCAGAAAGCAATAGGTGATTTGATTAACACCAGGGGAGGTTATTTCCCTGAAAAATTAAGGATTTCTCTAAAATATGCTAAATTTTAAAAGATCCAACTTTAAGAAATTCATATTTATAAAACTCCTCTGGCTTTTTTGTGATAGTCAAAATTGATCTTTGAGTTTCAGTCTCCTTTGTAAATTACAACTAAAATGCCTTCTTCATGAGGTTGTTATGGGGACTAAATGGGAAAAATGATGTGGCACTGCTAGCAAGTGTCCGACACATTAGGCACTCAGAAATAGTTTATTCACTTAGGGTCAAATAATAAATTCTATTTTTGATGCTCATGAGTGGTGCTATTGTTTAGCATTGAGGCTGAAAAATTCCCTCAGATCTTAAGAAGCTAGCAAGATTTCAATAAGGCAAAAGGAATGTACATGAAACAATTCAAGAACAGCTGAAGCCAGGACTTGGGAGAGAGTACCCCTTGCAGAGCAAGCAGATCCTCACAGTGAGGATCTCTGAGTCAGATTTTCAAGGAGAGTGGTTGCCAGTATAGATAATGACCCTAAGAAAGAGTCAAGATCACATGCATGGGTTTCAACAATGGACAAAAGACAAAGTAAAATTATGTGCTGTCAATAACTGAGAATAATGTGTGTCATTCCAAATGATCAGTATGGTATCTAAGTAGAAAATAGAAATGCTGTGAAATTATAGCAAGTGAAAGAAGTTGAATATAAAATTGTAGTAATTATGTGAATTTCCCTTGTGGCTATGTATGAAGATACACAAATAAATATTAGAAAAAAATATGATGTGAGAAATTCAAATAATGAGCATATTAGGGTGATGGATTTTTGGATGAATTTTAAAAGCATTTCTTTAAATGGGCTTTCACTAATAATTGACATCAACCAAACATTTGGAATAATTTCATACTGATTGATTACTTAGATCGAATATTATACCAGTCCCTGGTGAGGGCCCCATTCTCCACTGAGGCAGACTTCCTCCCTGGTATTTATTGTAATTTTTTTTAAAGATAAAAAGTGCAACAAATCCCAAGGTCATGAAGTCCTCTTCCATTTCCATTTCTGTGGATCTTCCTTTTCAAATTCCCTTTAACCTGATTTTGAATACAGAGCAAGGGAGAGGCCCTGGGAGCTCTGACACTGAGATTCAAGGATTTTCTGATACTTCTCTGGCAAATGCTTTGTTCCCAGGAGTCATTCAGCCCAGTAGAGGCGTAAACTCCTCAAACCCAAGAAAAAACAATATACCAACAGGCAACTGGCTGAATGGATAATTCAGAAAGTGATTTACATTTTATTTTGACAGATGGACCCTTCCTTTTCAAAAGGATCCCCAGGAATGTCCCTCACAAATGAATTGACTTTCCAGGACACACTGACTCTGTTCGGTGGTCGGCCCCATAGGTAGAATTGTATGCTCAGGGCTGGGTGTTCTATGGCTTGAGCAGGTGGGTTCTTGTTCAAGGGAAGTATGTGAGGAGCAGTGAGTGGAGTGCCGTGGCTCAGCTTGTCCTCTAGTTTTCCTTGCCACCATTGGGATGCCAGAGGCCCTATTCACTCACTCTTGTGTGCCAACTTCTCAAGATCTCCTTGCCTAAGTTTGCTTGAGAATGTAGAGGATGGAGAACTGTACAGAAATCCTTAAGACCTGGCTTTTAGTGTTGCCTCGACTTCTGCTAACAGAGTAAGTCAGTCACGCTCTCTAGGTTTTCGTTTCCTTATCTACTAAGTAAAAGAGAGTAGGCTGACTTCAGGTCACCTTCAGTTATTTTATTTAAAAATTTTTATTACTTCAAATCAAGTCCTAATCCTAATCACTCTAAAACTTTTAGTTGGTTCTCATAGTTTTAGTGTTCAGTTTGGCACTATTGTGATTTTTTCTCGTTTGTACCCATTTTCTTTTATTTTTAGCAAGGATTATGTTTCTTTTTCCCCCTTTTTCTTTTTCTATGCAGACTCTTTGAGAATAGGACTGTGACATCTGGGTCCTTATATGTCCTCACAGTGACCTGAGCTCTTGGAACCATTGTCAAAATAACATTCTTCTTGGTGATTCCAATCTTTCTTTTAGAGTTTTTCTCATGACTATAAAATATTTTTAATTCAAGAATAATAAGTTATTACCCTGGACATTTGGCTCAATGGATAAAGCACTGGCCTGCAGACCAAAGGGTCCTGGGTTCAATTCCAGTCAAGGGCAGGTATCTTGATTGCAGGCTCCTCCCTGGCCCAGGCCCTAGTCAGGGCTCATGCAGGAGGCAGCAAACCAATGTGTTCTCTCACATAGATATTTTTCTCTGTCTTCCTTTCTTTCTTCTTCTTCTTCTTCTTTTTTTTTAATATACAGTGGTACCTCGAGATACGAGTGCCCTAACATACGAGATTTTTCAGATACGAGCCATCGAGCGAGCGATTTTTGCTTTGAAATACGAGCAACATTTGAGATAGGAGTAATCTCTCGGATCGGCCGGCTGCACACAACCCACCAGTTTACCATGACTCAAGCGTCTCATAGTTTCCCACGCCTCAAGGTTACGGAACGAAGGTACCACTGTATTTTATTGATTTTTTTACAGAAACGAAGGGAGAGGGATAGAGAGTTAGAAATATCAAGGAGAGAGACATTGATCAGCTGCTTCCTGCACACCCCACACTGCAGATATGCCCGCAACCAAGGTACATGGCCCTGACTGGAATAGAACCTGGGACCTTTCAGTCTACAGGTTTTGGCTCTCTGTCTTTATTTTACTCTTCCACTCTCTAAAATCAATGGAAAAATATCCTCAAGTGAGGATTTAAAAAAAAAGTTATCAAAATTTTAATTCCTAGAATTGTAATACATTCATTATTTTTCTTATTTAAAATAATTTTTTGGTATAGGTTGGAGGGAATTGTTGAGTCAGGACAATTTGTTTTCTAGGCACATATTTTCTTTTATTGTTTAAAATATTACATATATTAGTAATATATCTCCTCCCCTCCATTGATCTTCCCTCAGCCTCCCTTACCCCCTGTCGCATGCCCTCCTCCCCCCAGTGTCTGGTGTCCACTGGTGTGCTTATATGCATGCATCCAAGTCCTTTGGTTGATCTATTTCCTTCTCCCCAACACTCCCCAGCTTTACTGCTGTAATTTGACAGTCTGTTAAGTGCTTTACTGCCTCTATATCTATCTTTTTATTCATCAGGTTATAATGTTCTTTATTATCCATAAATGAGTGAAATCATGTAGTATTTTCTGTCATTGCCTGGCTTATTTCACTTAACATAATGCTCTCCAGGTCCATCCATGCTGCTTAAAATGGTAAGAATTCCTTCTTTTTCATAGCAGCATAGTATTCCACTGTATGTGTAGATGTACCATACTTTTCTAATCCATTCATCTGCTGATGGGCATTTAGGCTGCTTCCAAATCTTAGCTATAGTGAATTGTGCTGCTATGAACATAGGGATGCATATATCCTTTCTGATTGGTGTTTCTAGTTTCTTGGGATATAATCCTAGAAGTGGGATTACTGGCTCAAATGGGAATTCATTTTAAGTTTTTTTGAGGAAACTCCATACTGTTCTCCACAGTGGCTGCACCAATCTGCATTCCCACCAGCAATGCATGAGGGTTCCTTTTTCTCTGCATCCTCTCCAGCACTTATTGTTTGTTGATTTGTTAATGATTGTCATCCTGATAGGTGTGAGATGGTACCACATTGTTGTTTTGATTTGCATCTCTCAGATCTAGGCACATATTTTCTTCCTACCAGGCACATCACCATACAGCAGCCTCTGATTCAGTGCATATACTGCATCCTGGAGGAGTACCCAGTCCTTAAGAGTCTTGCCTCCAAGATAACATTTTATAAACAATAGCCAGGTTATGAGATGCTTCAGGTAGGAAATCATCAATGTAAACCCAAAGTCTTTCATGTCATCTTTCTTATGATTTCAGATAAACATCTACAACAGCAAACTTGATGGTGATGTCTAATGTTCCAAAAGCACCTCAGCTTTTTGCAGCTCCTCTGGGTCTCTGTGAGCCCTCTCTTTCCTTCTAGTTGTAGAATTTTCACTCAGCTAGCTTTCCTGTGGTTCTGGATGATGTCCGTTCTGTCTTTTAGTTGTAGTTTTGAAATTGTTGTGCGAGGCAGCAGTGGAGGTGTTTACCTATGCCACCATCTTGGATTCTCTTTGAGTCAGGACAATTTTACTAGCATGTTTCTGACTGAGGCCAGGATCCTCAGCCACAGCAGTCAAGTGCCCTGATAAGGCCCTGGGCTTGGGGACCCTCCACATGGGCACCCCTGGACACTGTCTTCAGAGGACTTTGGTTTCCTTCCCCTGGGGGTCCCTACACAAGGCCTCCTTTGTTGTGCATTCAACAATTATTTATTGAGTTTCTACTGTGTGCCAGCCACTGTTGAAGGTACTGAACTAGACAAAGAGGAACCGAGACAGAGAAATGTCCCTAATCTCATGGGACTAATGTGGAAGGTCAACTTCTTCTCAATTTTTATCCGAGAAGCTAGATAAAAACTGAGAAGCCGAAACTGGTTTGGCTCAGTGGATGGAGCATCGGCCTGAGGACTGAGGGGTCCCAGGTTTGATTTGGTCAGGGGCATGTATCTTGGTTGCAGCACGTTCCCAGTGGGGGGTGTGCAGGAGGCGGCTGTTGATGTCTCTCTCTCTTTGATGTTTCTAACTGTCTGTCCTCCCTTCCTCTCTGTGAGAAATCAATAAAATATATATAAAAACAAACAAACAAAAAACTGAGGAGGAAAGGCTGGGGGACGTGTGTTCCAGGCAGAGGGAACAGGTTCCTGATGTGCAAATCAGCTGTCTTAATGGAAAGATCATAAAGCTGGCCAGTGTGACCCCAACTGAGTGTGAAGAGGTGATAGGGCTGGGGTTAGGCTCTGGGGCTGGATCACCCAGGGCCTGTGGGCCCCAGATAGGGCTTGGGGTTTTGTTCTCAGGGCAATGGGAAGCTGTTGGACAGTTTTATGAGGGGGGTGGGGATGACTGGATCCCATGTATTTATTTAAGAGATCACACATTTGTGGTAGGGAGAATGGATTGGAAGGGCTGAGAGAGACAGCAGGGGGACAAGAGAGGATGATGGGCCAAATCAGGGTGGTGGCCATGGGAGGGGGAGTCAGGGATAGAGCAGGATGTAGGTAGAAGGGTGTATGAGTAGTGTGAGTGTTAGTGCGAGGGAGGGAGGATGCCAGAAAGATCCTAACTTTGTGGCCCATGGATTATTATTATTATTATTTTTGTTAATCCTCACTTGAGGATATTTTTTTCCCATTGCTTTTTAGAGAAAGTGGAAGGGATAGGGAGAGAGAGAAACATATTGACTGGTTTCCTCCTGCATCTTCCAACCAGGAGTGGGAAGGGAACCTGCAACCCAAGTACATGTCCTTGCCTGGGAATCGAACCCAAAACACTTTGGTGCGCAGGCCAATGATCCAACCACTGAGAAACACCTGGAAAAGTTGGGTTATTTATTAACATGGGCAGACAGGGGGCCTGTGGGGGCAGATCAGGAGTCTAGTTTTGGGCCTAAGATGCTCTTTAGACATCTCAAGTCAGGTTAAACAGAACAAAAGCCATTCAATATCTCAGCAGAAGGAATTGAATGCAGGGATGGCTGAGCTGGTGGAGGACAAGGCTGAGAAGAGTCAGAGGTGGGACAGTGAGGCAGGTCAGAGGTAGGAAGCTGCTACTGCCACCCGTTGGCTGGAGGGACAGAGCTCTGGCGGTGTTGCCTGACCCCAGGACTAGGATCACAGGCTCAAAGGGAGTGCTAGGAGACAAAGCGACTGCCTGACATGCCCCAAGCATGGAGATGAGGGATTTGGGGTGGACACCAAGGTTGGAGGTAAGACTGGTGGGAAACCTCAACTTGAAGACTTATGGGTTCTCCCAGGGTCTGTTCCCCACCTCAGCCATCACTTTGGACTTCTGAGCTTCTCTACCCCTTGAAGACACCCACCTCCAATCCTAGCCATCTTGAAGTTGAGAGTCTCCTTTCCCGAGATGTCACCCATCAGCTGCTTTTTTTGGACCTCGGACAGCTGGTCCCTGCATCTTCCCCTCTGTCAGGGGCCGGCTAAGAGAATGGGGAATGACCGAATCAACAAAGAGTGTGGGGAAAAAATTAAAAATTTTTTTGCATTATAGTTAACATACAATATTGTATTAGTTTCAGGTGTACAATAAAGTGGTTAAACATTTATATACTCATAATGTGATTATTCTGATAATTCTAGTACCCGTCAAATACCATATATAGTTATTAAAATATTATTGACTATATTCTCTATGCTGTACTTTACATCCCTGTGACTATTTTTATAAATGACAATTTGTACTTCTTAATCTCTTCACCTTTTATCTCATCCTCCCTTTCCATGGGAACCATCAATTTTTTCTATGTATCTATGAGTTTGTTTCTGTTTTGTTTGTTTATTTTGTTTTTTAGAATCCACATATAAGGCTTCAATTAGTGTTAAGGCTAGGATAAAAGCTAGGGTTAGGGATAGGGCTAGGTCTGGTGGGAGTTACGTTTAGTGTAAGATTTAGGGTTAGAGCTAGGGCTAGGGTGAGGGTTAGGGTTAGTTAGGGCTAGGGCTAGGGTTAGGGTAAGGATTTGGGTTAGGGCTAGGGCTAGGTTTAGGGTAGGATTAGGGTTAGGATTAGAGTGAGGGATAGGGCTAGGGTATGGACTATGTCTAGGGCTAGGGTCAGGGTTAGGGTTAGAGTTAGGGCTAGGGTTTGGGCTATGACTAGGGTTAGGGTTAGTGTTAGTGTTAGGGCTTAGGTTAGCGTTAGGTTTAGGGAGAGGAATGGTCATGGTAACGGAAAGGGTTTGTAATAGTGTCCGATTTCAAATTAGATTTAGGGTAAAGGTTAGAGTTTGGGTTAGGTTTATTGTTTGCAATAGAGCTTGGTGTCGTGACAGTGCTAGGACTATGGTTTTTGTTAAGACTAGGACTAGGGTTAAAGCTCCGGTTTTGGCTAAGTTTAGAATTAGGGTGTGAGTACAGTAAGAATTCGCAAAGAATGTGTTGGATTCACTGTACAAAAGAGAATTAAAGCCTGAATTAACATTGATAGAGGAGGTAAACATTTAGGACAGTCTTCCAAACACTAGAAACACTAGTTTCAGGGAGCCTTCATCTACCTAAGAAGGACAATTTTGCCTTCCCTGAAATACAATGTTAAAAGAGTAGAGACCTGACTTGGATACTGACTACATTAAAAGGCAGTCTGAGTGGCCGTGTTAACCAAAGGTTGCTTAAACCATAACTCTCATTTTCATAGTTCTCATCTAATGTTTGAAAATTTAAACATCTCGCAAGCATAGTAACAGTGCAGTGATATTTTAGGAATGGGACTGAAACACTGCCATTATGATGGATGAATCTGAATCTCTCTCGTGCAGTGTTGAAAAACCACGAAATTATGTATTTCAAGAGCTGTGAAAAGTAGTATATTCTTTAAGTTGGAAATACTTTACATTCATAGAGCATTTAGCTTTGGAAAAAGGTTGTATAAATACCTGAGATTCATAAAAGAAGCACCTTGAACCAATGATCAAAGTGAATCACACTGACAATTCCCAATAAAAGTCTGGAAAAATAGGCAGGAAGTGCTTGAAACAGAAAGAATACATGTTCTTAGATTCTTAAAATCTGAAGGACACTGTGGAACCAGTGGGCAAATGTGTTCAAAGAGCAAAGAAGTGAGTGTGATACTGTATATTTTTATTACTCAGTGGGAATGAGGTGGCATTTTCAGAAAGATGTCGGTGAAACATAAGCTCATTTTGCTACAGCTGCTGTAACTCTT
>PVJN01004699.1:0-87818 GCA_004026805.1 Lasiurus borealis
TATCACAGTCTGTTTGATGCTTTACTGTCTCTGTATCTATCCTTTTGTTCATCAGTTTACAATGTTCTTTATTATCCACAAATGAGTGTGATCATGTGATGCTTCTCCTTCATTGTCTGGCTTATTTCACTAAGCATAAGGCTCTCCAGTTCCATCCAGGTTGCTGCAAATGGCAAGAGTTCCTTCTTTTTTGAATGGCGGCATAGAATTTCATTGTGTAGATGTACCACAGTTTTCTGATCCACTCATTTGCTGACGGGCGCCTAGGCTGTTTCCAAATTGTAGCTATTGTAAATTGTGCTGCTATGAACATAGGGGTGCATAAATCCTTTCTGATTGGTGTTTCTAATTTTAGGATAAATTCCTAAGAGTGGGATTGCTGGGTCAAATGGGAGATCCATTTTTAGTTTTTTAAGAAAACTCCATACTGTTCTCCACAGTGGCTGCACCAGTCTACATTCTCCATTCATTTTTAGAGAGAGTAGAAGAGAGAAGGAAAAACAGAGAGAAAATATCAGGGTGAGAGAAATACATTCGCTTGGTTGTCTCCTGCATATGCCCTGACCAAAGCCAGGGCTGGGTACATGCCCTTGACCACAATGGGACTCGGGACCCTTCTGTCTGCAGGCAGACACTCTATTCCCTGAGCCAAACCAGTTAGGGCTCACTAAATTTTTTGTTTGTTTGTTTATCAACTTGTTATGCAGCTTTAGAAAACTAATACAGAGCAATAATAGAATTCCTATACACATACTTTGGCTGCTAAAGTCTGATGTAATCTCCTTCTATGGATCAGCTAATGTGGAATTCTTTTAGATTAAATACTGTAATAATTTCTTTTCAAGATTCAAAGCATCTTAAAGACCTATTCCACCATTACTCTAATACTATTAATCTCTGGTCAAAATACTATTTAAATACTTTCATATCTGACCATATTCATTTCAATTTCTTGCTTATAAGATTTTGCCCATTTTCTTATCTTATTTCTCTTGACCTTTCATTCTCTGAAGTTCATTCACTCGGAAGGTAATGTGTTTACATGAACACATTATTACAAAATATACAAGAGTAATATTTTAACCACACTTATTTAAAATTCCTGTCTCTTTAACCTTTGGCTTCCAGTCTACACAGTCCCCCTCTGGTGGATAAATTTGGATGACTGCAGTTAGATTGGGAATTCAGCTATGAGAAGGTGATTTGGCATCAAGTTAGTTATAACTTAGCCTGATACATTTATATGCAGAGTAACTTTCATATATTTTAAAATTATTGCCAACTTTCCTGATATTTTCCAGAAATATTACTAAGGCCTGAACTTTTGACTAATAAAAAGGTGTGAAAGCAAGGATTTGTATAAAATGTGCTGTACCATGCATTCTTTTATTCTAATCAGAGGAAAAGTTGCCTTCTCAGTATCCAAATTTGTTGGCTCTTCTTGGTACTTTGTAATTTTTTAATGTATTTTCATCTCAAGTTCATTTACTTGCCAATTTTATTTTTTAAAGTGTAATGAGATTATCAGCCAACTGCAAAGCTATTCTGGTTTTGTAACATAGGGATAAAACCATTTTAAGCATCCTAAACATATTTCTAAAATCTGAAAAATGAAACTCAAACACAATATGCTGAAATTCATTCAAAAAGTTGATATGGCTCAAATATGTCATTCAACTGCAATTCTAAAAGACATTTTGGAA
This sequence comes from Lasiurus borealis, assembly GCA_004026805.1. Taxonomy (NCBI): domain Eukaryota; kingdom Metazoa; phylum Chordata; class Mammalia; order Chiroptera; family Vespertilionidae; genus Lasiurus; species Lasiurus borealis. The sequence goes on from PVJN01004699.1 coordinate 1,704, forward strand.
TGCTTTGATAAACACATGAGAAATAACAGATGCCTGAATGGAACACTTATGGGAGGTATTCCTTTTGTTGAATTAACATTTATTTATTAAAAAGTTGAGGAAAAAATAGATTAAAAATTAAGTGAAATGTGCTATAATAAATAGAAAATATTTTGATATCAAGAATGAAATTGTAACAAAATATAGGTGATATTAAATATAGTAATTCATGAAGAAGATGTTAATTTCAAAAGTAAGATTGGGTTTTGTGAGTCTATTTGTGTAAAAGAATTAATGATAATAACATATACCAAAAAATTAAATATATTGTCATTTGACATAAAACGCCAGAATCAATGGAGGTAAGATAAAACTAATAACGTATAACTTCCATAAACATATAAAAGGCAAACTTAATAAATGAATACTTAAGATTAGTCACTAGAAAAGAAATTATGAAGCACTGTGAAAATTTACAGGTCATATATCAAATATATTTGATAGAGATGTCTCCAAATATAACAATAATTCTAAAAGTCATATGACAATATGTAAAATTCATTCATGAGATCTGAAAGTACTTTTCTAACCAACTAGCAATAACAATAATAAAAATAGATCACATATACTGTAGGAAATGTTGAAATATTTTCCTCATTCCTTTAAAAAATATAAAACATTTAAATATTAGAGGATGATCACAATATAAAGCCTAAAATATTACAGAAAAAAAACATAAAAGCATCTCTGGCAGTTAGTAAAAATATGCTATTTTTTGTCTAGCTCTGTAATCTGTGAGTCCTAACATTTTAATATATATTCTTCTCTCATTTTAACTATATAGTACTTGCATAATTTTGTAGTAGCTTTTTTTTTTCTTAAAATGGCACCTTTTGCTATGTACCTTTGAGTCTAACCCAACTTTTTTGTGAAGAGTTCAACAGAGTATTTTCCTTGGAATTACCTGTTTTCCTGTGGGAGGCAGGGGGTGTTTTATATTGCGTCTCTGAGCAGTTAGATTTAGCAGTGAGGACATGCAGGCAGGGATGCACTCCCTCCCTCCAGAAAGATTAGTCCCCAACAATCACATTACACAGAAGGTTAGAACCTTTCAAAAAAAATCCTCACCAGAGGATATTTTTCCATTGATTTTTAAAGAGAGAGAAAGAGAGAAGATAAGACAGAAATATCCATGTGAGATAAACATATCTATTGGTTGCCTTTTATATGTGCCCAGACCAGAACTCAAGCCTGAGAGAAACCTGCAAAGGAGGTACATGCCCTTTACCAAAATCACACCTGGGACCCTATAGTCTGAAGGCCTACACTCTATCCACTGTGCCAAACCGGCTAGGGCTTGAACCATTTTTGAACAGAAGATTCTTAAGGGAACTTAGCAAATTTTGAACGTCTCATATGCTGCAACAATATATAAAAAAAAAAGATGGTTGACAGGGTGTGATGATTATTTCCTTTTATTTCCTTGAGTATGGTACTTGACAGTTACTATTGGGGTTCGTTTATCCCCCCCATGTCATTGGTGGTAAAGGACACACTAAGAGGTGATTCTGTGAAGCACATACCATCTGAAAAGTCAGACTCAGTTACTGCAAAAGCTCTAATCTCATGAATTCTTCGAGACATGGAGAACGTGACAGTGTGTGTTTACTGGTTTCATGGGATTCATTAGTTCAGTCAGATTTTGATTCAAAGAGAAACAGTTGCTTGTTTTCAACATCATCATTGATAAATATTTACTAATAAAAGGGTAATATGCTAATTAGAGCAGATGTCTTCCGGACCACCTTCTGGATGTCCTTCCTGACAAAGCTGCCACAGCTGCACAGGGCGGAGAGAGGAGACAGGGCCTCCGCAGCCACAGTGCACCGGAAGTCCTGCCTCTGCATGTGAGCTGCATAGGAAACCACCCCACCCTTTTTTTTTTTTTAATATACCGCTCATTGGCTAAGCTCCCAGTACACCACTGGCAGTGTTCTTTATAACTTCAGTAATAAGAATCCAAGAAGGTGATCTAGGGTTTTTCCACCTCCTGGAATAAAAAATGGAGGTTCGCTGCTGAAGGGGCTAAGAAATGTCATATCCTGCCCTAGCCAGTTTGGCTCAGTAGATAGAGCCTCAGCCTGAGAACCACAAGATTCTGGTTCAATTCAGGTCAAGGACACATACCTAGGTTGTAGGCTCCTCCTGGGCCAGAGCCCAGGTCAAGGCTAATGCAGGAGGCAACCAATTGATGTGTCCCTCTCATATTGATGTTTCTCTCTGTCTTTTCCTCTCTCTTCCATGCTCTCTTAAAATCAATAGAAAAATATTCTTAGGTGAGAAAGAAGGAAAGACAGGAAGGAAGGAAGGAAGGAAGGAAGGAAGGAAGGAAGGAAGGAAGGAAGGAAGGAAGGAAGGAAGGAAGGAAGGAAGGAAGGAAGGAAGGAAGGAGAGAAAGAAAGAAAAAGAAAGAAAGAAAGGAGGAAGGGAGAGAGGGAGGAAGGAAGGAAGGAAGAAATGTTATATTTTATGAAAGAGACATATTGAAAATACCTAAAGAAAGTTGTTATTTTTGGTGGTGAAGGGACTGGAGTCTGTGTTGATGAAAACACCTTGGCAGCGACAAGGGCTGAGGGCCGGCACCACAGTGGCCAGCAGTGGAGGCAGCAGCAGGGTGATGGGGCAGTGCCTTCCCTTGATTGGCCGGTCACCTCCCACAGAGGGAGGCCAGGCTCCCCAAGGGGAGCACCCCTAAGCTGTAAGTAGGACATCCCCTGTCTATTTACCATTGATGCAACCAACACCATAATTTAGCAATACTTTTCCATTGTACCCACTACTGCCTGTCTCCACAGTGCCTTAGCCTTCACCAGCCATATGGAGCCACTGATTCACTTTCTTCCAGATGTATTTTCTTATCTTGAATGTTTCAGATATATAATCATACAATGTCATCTTTTGTGACTTGCTTCTTTCAATTAGCACAGCGATTTTTCAATCTTTTTCACCTTATGGCATATATAAACTAATTACTAAAATTCTGCAGCACACCAAAAATATATTTTTGCCAGTCTGACAAAAGACAGGTACAATTTTATTGATTTATTATGATAGTATTAGTGACAATAATAATAATATTAATAGTAATAGTAATTACTTACTCTTTTTGCTCCAAAGTGACTTTTTAAACAATCAAATGCCTATACTTGTATATAGGGATTTCTGTTACCAAGAATTAATCAATAAAATGCAACCTTACTTTAAGTCATGACCAGGAAGAGGCAACTTCATTATATAACCTTCATATTTAGTCTTCAAGACAGGACATTCACACCAGACAGCTATTGTTAAGTTGGCTGTTGTCATTTTTTATTTGAAAATCTAAGGGAAAAGAGATCAGTTCCTATGACTAAATAATCCAGTATTGCATGTTTAAAAAAAATTCTTGCGGCACACTGGTTGAAAATCAATGCCTTAGTATAATGTTAATCCTTACTGTAGCATGTATCCATACTGCCCTCATTCTATTACCAAATTATCTTCCAATGCAAAGATATCCACATTTTGTTTAACAGTTAATCAGTTAATGAATATGTGGATGGTTTTATGTATTTTAGCTATTAGAATTAATATTAATCTGGACATTTATAATGTATTAACACGTATTTATAATACATGTTCTTGTGTGGACATAGAATTTCTTGTCTCTTGGGTGGATGTTTAAGAGTGGAATTGCTAGAATACATGTCAACTTTCTTTTTAAAGTGCCAAAACAATTTCTGAACTACCTGCAATGATTTAACTTTCCAACTGCAATGTATGTAGGTTCCAATTTCTCTAGACCCGTGTCCAAACTTCTTACTGCCTGAATTAGGTTCCCCTAGGGAAACAGAATTTTCAAAATGTAAAAGGATATTTGCTAAGAGGAATTGGCTCACACAGTTATGGGTGTTGAAAACCCCATGAGCTGCTGTTCCCGGAGACCCAGGGAAGGCCCTGGTGTCATTCAGTTCAAGTCCTAATTCCTGAGAGCCATGAGAGCTTCATTCCCCATGGAGGGCCAGAGGAGAGGACTCCTTTCAATATCCCTGTTTAGAAAACTGTTTTGTCCAAAGACAATTGGTTGTCTTGTGTCCATTGGACGCCCAGAATAATGGATTTTATTAATAACGGATTAGTGCCATTGGCCCCATACTGGCCTGTTTTAGTGGAGTTTCCCTCTCCATTGAGTTTTTCTACTGAGGTTAGCGGAAGCCCACAGAATTAGGACACTGTCACTTCTTTGTTCTGCTTCCTCTGGGGAGAATGAGAAAACAATGGATTTATCTTAATTGTACAAATGTCTGTTTTGAAACAAAGGGCCAGTATTTCCATGCAAGATGGGCATGGAACATTTACTTATTTGTGTGGTTAAGGGGCCACATAATCTAGAAAGTAGCAGGGCCCATCTTTTCCTCATTGTTTTTGTTTCATTTTTACCATAACTGAGGACAAAAAGATGACAGGAATACTTTTCTAAAAATCTAAAATTTTCTTTCTTCTCTCCTCTCCTCTCCTCTCCTCTTCTCTCTCTCTCTCTCTCTCTCTCTCTCCCTCTCTCTCTCTCTCCCTCTCTCTCCACATTCATTCTGAAATAAGTAAAACCGTAAGAGTAAAGTATCTAGGCCAAGTTCTTTGCTTTCCTATAAAGAGTCATATTTGTTCAATGCCAGTTCTGCTTCCCTGGCACCTCTGTATATTTTACACAAGAAATCTGGAAATGCTCTCACCACCAAATATTTCCGCAATTTAGTCACTGTCTAAATTCTTTATCACACATTGATTTTTTTTTTTTTTAGAGAGAAAATAGCCTCACCAGAGGCATACGTGTTACTGTCAAGTTGGATTTGTGTGTTTTTACACTAATAGCTAAAAATCAGGGCCCTGTGCTTTAGAGACTGAACACGGAGTCCCCGGAATAGAAATGCTCTGTACTATGAAAGCAGATATTCTACAAGTAATGGATGACCATATTTCAAGCTGAGCGAATAACACGAGGAGAGATTGATAGATACAGAACCTGTAACAGACAGATGCTTTAGATAGTTTATCTATTGAACATTCCGTGGCATTTCTGTACTATGGATCACTAAAATCACCCTATTAGTCTGCTGCTATTATAGAAACTTTCATGATTAATGATCTGAAACCAGCCCAATAAATAGAAGAACAGAGGAGGATATTCCGTTCAAGGTTGTGGAATATATTATAGCTCAGTAAGTACTGGAGTGGCCGCAGACCAGAAAAAACAAGTGGGTGTCACGACCATAATTTGTTCTGGATGTTCCATCACACACATTGTCCCTTGTGACGGCTATGCCGCGTGCAGTATACGTTCAGTAACAAGATTAACGCTCGTTGCGATATATTAAATCTCAACAAATTGAGGGACAAAGGGTGTGCAAAACAAATTGTAAGACTGAGATAAATCTCCTGGCATGGACCTCTTTGATTAGTCAAGATAGACCAGGTTATGTCGCAAAAGCAAATACCAACGGCTACCTTCAGCACAGGTGTGTTTCTTGCTCATGCCAAATACAGCCTTGTGTTTCTTAACTTTTTGAATATGCCTTCCATGTGGTGCCTCAGTCATTCAGGTGCTTCTACTGTATTGCTCCTCCCTCTCAAAATGGGGACCCTTGGACACCACACAGTCCTGAGAGAACAGGGGGTGCTCACACTTTTTCTTAAATGCCTCATCCTACAATTGGCACAGGTGTTTAGCCACAGCCCATTGGGGGAGTACTGGACAAGTGCCCCACTGACTATAAGGGGGCTGAGAAATGTGAGTCACGCAGGGGTAAGAAAACGGTGGACTGGAAACACCTGCTGTGCTACTGGAGAGAGACTCGAGTTGTGGTTTTCTAAACAAGGTCTTGTTGGTAACATGATGTTGACTGCTACTTTACTCTCATGTTTTTATTTTGGATTAAAAACACTTCTTAGTCAATCCTGCTAGGGACTGCACTATTGCCTGATTAAAACATTCATTGAAGCCTTAGTCACCATGTTTAGAGAAATTTTCCCTGTACAAGAAAATCATTAAGATCACATCTGATTGTACAAAATACTATCTAAATGGCAAGTCATCTTCTGTTTGATTTTCACAAAACCCTTATTTCTACATTGTTTTCTTCCCACCGATGTGATGCACAGAGCTGGGTAAGAATTAAGCATGTAAGAAAGAGGCAGTGATGAACAAAAGTGAGAGCTGGTAGAAAGCAACTCTGATTTCTCTCTGAAGTATATTTTGGTCTCCACACGCCACCTCTAAAATAGGTTGCAAAAAAATCAGCAACTAACTCCACAGCTCTCAGCATCATGCATTCACTATGGACTCTGTGAGGAGAGAAACGCAAATGCCTGAGCCAAATTTCTTCTTTCCTGGTCAACATCACTCTTTGTACATAAAATAGGAAAGATTCAGCATTTATTTATCCCATCAAGGGACATGTAACTTTCATTCTTCTTAAATTGAATACTTTATGGTGTCTAATATAAGAATCTACATGAGTTTTTTTTTTAATTCCTTAAGATTCTTGGGAGGGTGGGGAGGAGGACTTATATAATGTGTAATTACCATTTTTTTCATGACTATAATATTCAGGTTAAATGTATTTAGGCCAAAGCAGTTTATCTCAGTGGATAGATCATCGGCCTGTACACTGAAGGATCCTGGGTTCAATTCTGGTCAAGGGCACATGACCCACGTTGCAGGCTCCATCCCCCATAAGAGGCATGAAGGAAGCAGCCAATCAATGATTCTCTCTCTGATGTTTCTAGCTCTCTCTCCCTTCCTCTCAGAAATCAATAAAAATAAAATAATAAAAAAAATTCATTTAAATAGTTCAAAACACAAATATTTATTGCAATTTAATTATATTTTATAACATTTTAAGTTTAATGTTTTTAGAATTTGCAAACTGATTAAATGCCTTTACTTTTCAATAATTATTAAATATCTAGAGTTATTTCTATATCCAAGGAAAGTTTATTTTTAATGTGATGTGTAAAATTTTGCTATTAAAAGCATGCCATAATACATTGAATGGTTCACTTGTTTCATCAATATTGTAAGTGATTCTTTTAATTAAGTGAAATTTTAAATGAAACATGCTCCATTATAATTATATTTTGCTAAGTAAATTTTGGAGCTGGAATAATTATATTACAAATTATCTAGTACATTCTTTCATGTTTTGTTCTTTATTGCTTCTAATATTTGTCACTATCACTCTCTCTAATCTCATAAAACCTGTGCTTATCTTACATTTTCCATATTAAAAAATATATATGTAAAGATAATATTAGCCAAAGAATATTTATTTTATTGAAATTTGTGAGACAATGGGATAAAGGGCCAAGCATTTGAGAATAAAGTATGGCTGCAAATTTCATATAAGTTTTTAATCTTATATATATCAGAGATTTTCAATGGATGTGCAGCAAGAATTTTTAAAATACACAATACCTTGACTTTTTAGTAAGGGGATTGAGCTATTTTACCTTAGATGTCAAATAAAAAAATGACAGGTAATACAACAATACCCGTCTAGTATGAACAAATTAAAATATACCTTTTTTTATGTCAAATGGACAGGAGTCTGCTTGCCCCTCACTACAGTGAGAACTAACAGGATGACTGAGGGGACGAGGCACTGCCATCTTGAGGCTATGGGTGCCACCATCTCTGTGACGGAATTATGGTCAATTTGCATATTCTGTCTTTATTAGATAGAATCGTTCTAAAATTCTGATTGAAAACAGCCTGAGACTAAATTGCTGTTAACTTCAAATAGATCACATTTTGAATGTTTTTTTTTAATCCACCTACCTATCTATTTGTCTACTTATGATGCATATTATTATATTTTGGAGATTCTTGTGAAAATTAACAAACTACACACTTCTAAGTGTTGTTACAGGATTCCAGGGCAGGAAGAATAAGGAAATTGAGACGGGGAAGTTAAAACAAGGCCAAACAGTGTGGGTCACTGGCAGCCAGCTTATAACTAAAAGGCATTATCTTCCCCAGCCAAGGACACCAGACCAAATGGTTAAAAAACTTCCCTGATGAGAGAAGTTAGAAAAGGAGGTGAAAGGGAAAGGAATAAAAGGGCTGTTTCACTATGTAAGCAGAGAAAGGAGCAGTCTCAAGGCTTAGCAAGATAAAGTTGCCAGGTGCTTTTCATGAATCGTGGTAAGGCCACCACAAAGGAAAAAAAAAAAAGGTCCTTGAGAAATGCTCTGTATCAAAACAGTCACAGAGGAATTTTGAAGCCTATGGACAAGAGGGTGTATGATGCCAGTATCCCCACGCAGCCTCCTCCTCAGATTATCTGAGAGCCCGTCTATGCTTCATAAAAAAGATATACAAGTTCGCTTGCTTTGCTTTTTTTTCATTAAACACCCATGCTTTAACAAATTAACAAATTGGCTTTTCACAGCACAGTAAGGATCTTGCCTATAAATTCATTGGTTGAGGACAGCCCTCTCCCACTGGCTCAGGGGGGAGTCCTGACCAGTAATGTCTCTCTGATGCTGTGAGAGGTACCTACAACAGTGAATGATTGTTTTATGATTTCCACTCCTGTCAAAATGGGATGTTGAGTTTTACTAATTCCCTCTTGATTTTAAATCTTTAGCATCACTGAATAAAATTGCCCGTCATCTAATACACTTACACAATAATAAAGAAGACTCATGTGCCAAAAGCAGTTTGGCTCAGTGGATAGAGCGTTGGCCTGCAGACTGAAAGGTCCCATGTTTGATTCTGGTCAAGGGCATGTATTCAGTAGGGGGCATGCAGGAGGCGGCTGATCAATGTCTCTCTCTCATCAATGTTTCTAACTCTCTTTCACCCTTCCTCTCTGTGAAAAATCAATAAAATATATTTAAAAAAAACACTTATTATCTTATCTAATAAAAGAGTAATATGCAAAATAACCATCACTCCCCATATACCCACAAGCCCTGCCCACAAGCCAATCAGGAGCAAGTATGCAAATTACCCTAACCAATATGATTGTGGCCATGCAGTAAACAGAAGTTGGGTTTTCCTGGCAATGGAGGAAGCCAAGGTTTGTGCACACCCTGGCTAGCCCAGGTCTCCACTCAAGGCTACAAATATTCAATTGTAGAAGATAAATAAATCCCAAATACCAAGGCCTCTTACTTGGGTTGCTGGGGGGCATGGCCAGCCTGCAGACCACCACAGGCCCCTTGCCCAAGCTGCCTCACTCCCCAAGGGAACCCCCTCCTTGATCTAGACACCCTTCAGGGCTGGCCCCACCCATGTACCAGGCCTCTATCCTATCTAATAAAAGAGTAATATGTGAATTGATGATCACTCCAACACAGAAAATGACTTCCCCCATGTAATCAAAGATGACTGCCCCCATGTACATATAAGATGGCCTCCACAAGATGGCCATCAGGGGAGGGCAATCGGGAGGGACCAGGCCTGCAAGGGAGGTCAGTTGTGGGTGATAAAGCCTGCAGGAAAAGGCAATTAGAGGTTACCAGGCCTGGCAGAGGAGGAGAGTTGAGGGAAACAAGGCCTGGAAGTAAGAGCAGTTGGAAAAGATCCAAACAGCAGTTAGGGGTGACCAAGCCTGCAGGGGAGGCCACTTAGAAGCAAACAGTCTAGCAAGGGAGTAGTTATGCATCAATCAGGATGTCAGGGGAGTGGTTAGGGGGTGATCAGGCTGGCAAGCAGAAGTGGTTAGGGGCAATCAGGAAGGCAGGCAGGTGAGCAGTGGCAGCCAACAGTCCTGGATTGTGAGAAGAATGTCTGACTGTCCATTTAGGACCAATCCCTGTAGGGGTCCCAGATTGGAGAGGGTGCAGGCTGGGCTAAGGGACACACACACCCTTGCATGAATTCCATGCACTGGGCCTCTAGTGTTGGAATAATGTGATATGATAAACTTGGTATAAATATCTCTTTTCTATAGTCTTAGTATAAGTAGGCTTTTTCAATGTCTTTCTTTCAATATTTTTCTGTAGTTGCTGAGTAGTTTCTTAGCAAGGAAAGAAGGATTAACTTGACTAAAACTCAGTTAAAATGCAAATGAAATGAATTTCTGGGCAATAAAACATGCATTAAGCTGGAACTCTAATGAACATCATAGTAAAAAGCCCCTGAAATATTTCATGCACCTCTAACCCATCTTTATGCTCATTTAGATGTAAGTCTTCCAATAATTTTAGAGGCTTTGCATTTCTGCTTGCCACAAACATGATTAACAACGTTATTGCTCCATTTTCTCCAGAGATGGTTTCAAATCTACTTCATTTTACTCTCTTGACACCAAACCATGAAGCCAGAATTCTATCTGACTTTTAAGATGTATGCTCATTTCATAGGGACTATTGAAATTCAATATTAGTGGCAGTATCTATCTAATAAAAGAGTAATATGCTAATTAGACCAGACATCTTCTGGACATCTAACTTCCTTCTGGACAAAACCACTGTGGCAGGGGCCAAGGTAGAGGCAGTGAGGGGTGACCAGGCTGGCAGGGGAGCAGTTAGGAGGTGGCCAAGCCATCTGCGGGGACAGTGAAGGGGTGGCCAGACCAGCAGAGACCAGTTAGGGGGCAATAAGACTGACAAGCAGAGGCAGTTATGGGTAATTAGGCAAACAGGTTAGAGGCGATCAGGCAGGCAAGCACGTGAGTAGTTAGGAACCAGCAGTCCTGGATTGTGAGAGGGATGTCCAACTGCCAGTTTAGGACATTCCCTGAGGAGTCCCGGATTGGTGAGAGTGCTGGCTGGACTGATTTCATGCTCAAATTTCATGCACAAATTTCAAGCTCTGGGTCTCTAGTGTGTGTGTGTGTGTGTGTGTGTGTGTGTGTGTGTGTGTGTGTAAGAAGGCAGGCAGGGTTGTAGTTGGGAGCCAGCAGTTCCTGGATTGTGAGAGGGATGCCAGATCCTGCCTGGATCAGGTCTAAACAGGCAGTCGGGCATCCCTCAAGGAGTCACAGATTAGAGAGGGAGCAGGCTGGGCTGAAAGACATCCGCTCATTGCCCCCTGCCCTCTCCCCATGCACAAATTTCATGGACTGGGCTTCTAGTGTAATATAAAAGAGCTAAGTATAGTTATGAGGCTTTGCTGTTTGTTTTGAGACACATTTTATATTTAAAATAATGGAAATTTAATACTTGTGTTACATCAGTGCTTTAATCATTAGGCTTGAGATGGGAGGGACAGGGTTTCAGTGTGGAAGTAGAGACACTAATTCCCATTATCAGCCTGAAGATAGAATATAGCTATTTGTGGATTGGAGAGGAGAGTCTTTAAACTTGATGATGGATTTTGCTGAGTCAGGTGTCCCTTGGTATTGAGATAAGCTAGTGTTTAAGCAAATGTGACGAGGTCATTTCTTTTACCTTGTTACAACTATTCACATTTTGTTAAAAGGGTTTTTAAATATAAAGAGGATTTTAACATATTGTCCTATTAAGTAATTGGAACCTATTATTATAATAGATTGTAAAAGAGCACGATATTATGGGGTAAGGACTATTCCAGAACAATAAAATGTTAATAAGTGCTCAAGGTCAAGAAAATATAGGGTAGGTTGAGTGCTAAATCTACAAAAGCTGGTACATTGTAAGTTTAAATAGCTGCAAAAGATTCATGAAGTCTATTCTATGCCAAGACCGGTATCCCAGAAACTAATTTAAATGATTAGTTTTACGGTTTTTTCATGTTCATTCATTAGAAAGCATATGGTATAACTTCCATGATTATAGCAATAAAAAAGGGCCATTTGCCAGTTCAGGCAATGCTGTGACTGTGAGACGTAAGGTCAAATAGAGCAAAAGAAAAGTAGTTTTAAAACTAAAAGCCATAGAAATGTATCATTTAAAATGCATTATCCGCTTTATGTATAGTTTACTTTTGATATTAAAAAAGAAGGTATGTTGGCCTCAGTTCTATGTTTCCATTTCTCTATTGTGGGGAAAAAGAATCCATGAGCTAGGTGGGACTAATGAATTACTGAGTCAGTAGCCCCATCTACCCACCTAATTTGGTAGCCTATCTTGGGTCTCTATTTTTCTGAAACTGGAATGTTAGCTTTGCCAACTCTTTCATGAATAAAAGATGCTTTATCAAGTTTAAGTTCTGTCCTCTAAGAATTACCTCCAAGGACTGCCTTGGTGACTCAGAGAGCACTTTTCAATAGCTGAGGAAATCTAATTGTTTTGTGGTCCTATTTAAATTATTCTTCCTACGGTTTGAATTGAGCTGTTATTTTATCATAAAACATGCACTTATGTACTCATTTACATTCATACAGTCGTGGAGTTCTTCATCTTAGCTTCTGTGGAACAATTAATTCCATTCCAGTCATGCTCTGGGCATTGCTTTCCCTCCTCTCCTCCTCCCCCGCCATCCCTATCTGGCTCTACCTCTGCCTTCTTTTTTGCCTTCTCCCCCGTTATTAAAGAGAATAGTCAAATATGCACTTACATGAATATGCATTCACCAGGCTTATCTGAAGCAGCAGCGCTTTGTCTCTGCGAAACGTTACTGCCTCCTAATTTGCAATGTAGCATTTATATTTTATGGTAATACACTCTTCTAGTCAGTAATGGTGGTGTTTGACAGTCCACATTCTTAGTGGATACGTGCCACAAACCTTCAATTTTTTTAAAAAGCAGAATATGCGCACAACTCAATAAAGGGAAGTGCAATAAAACAAGGTAAGCCTGCGGTAAATGGTTATAGAAGGCCCAAATAAAGAAATCAAAGATCCACTCTGGCAGGAAAAGCATTTCCCTTATGGACATATCTAACGTGCGACGTCGCAGCCAGTGAGTTATACAGTCGCTAGTAGTTTCTGTTGTCACATGAGCCTTCCCATTCTTATCTTTTCCCCAAGCCCAGACTATAAAATGATCAAGTGTCACGGAGGCTTGTTAAGTAACAGAATGGCTATAAATTTGCTGTTCAATCTGTAGCCTATTACTTCTGGAAAAAAAAAAAAAAACCTGAGAAATGTGGATGAAGCACCTTGCCTTACTTTAATATCTCTACGTGAAGATTCACTATCATTTTGTGGTTATTTATAAGCTCTTGGCAGCTATTTTTTCTTCCTTTTATTTTCTTTATGTTGCTTTCTATCAGAAAGCATTATTTTTAAAAATGGTTTCTTCAGAATTCCCTTCTGCCTTTGACAGCTCACCACTAATTTCTAGATCTTTCTTAACAGTGATGTGTCTTCCCGGGGTATTTGCAAGAATATTCAATTTAGTGTCATTTGACATTTTGAAAATAAGTGGTCTGCTGCACACTCCTTATCTCTTCATTCAGAACATGATTCAGTGCCATGTATTTTTGGTTTTCTCCAGCTTTTTGTGTTCTGTCCTATATTCTTAAAAATGGGATTTTTATCCCATTGAAAATTTGGAAAACTGATATAAAAATCCATAAATATATAGATATACATATACATATATGTATATGTAAAGTGTGACCTCGGTGTGTATGTGTGAACTAACATATGTATATGTATAAGCATATGTATATGCATATACATATACATATGTATATGTATAAATTTGGAAAACTGATATAAAAATCCATAAATATATATATACATACACATATATTTATCTAATATATTTTGAGTAAAAATCCATCTATCTATCACCACAGTGTTTTATTTATTAAACATTAAGTGTCTTAATATCTGCAACAACAGGCAATATTTAATGAATAAATATAATAAACAGAAAATATTTTATTTAACTGTTAGGAGTTAATGAGTTCTTATTATTCATCATGAAGCTTTAGTATTTGTTAACTGTCACATTAAGCCTATGGTGTGAGTATTACAGCTCTCCACATTTTACTATAGAAGAAGTAGTGGCAAAAGGAGATTGAATTAAGGGTGTGTCCCCACTGCTGTCAAATCAAAGAGATCTGATGCTGGCCCAATGTCACTGTTAAGCTCTATTGGACTTTAATGTGCTTAGTTATCTGACTCCAAATGTGTATGCTGAGTTTTGTAGTGCACCATCAGTGGATAGCTGACACTAACTTTTGAAAATTTTATGTTACGAATCATCCAGAGAAAAGAAAGAATGCCACCAAACTTATTTCACAGATGGAAACCTTGAGTGCTCAATTTGTTGCTTCCACATAGCAGTTGCATAGGATAACCTGAAAACAGGACCACAGACAGAGTACCCGCTTCAATAGGACTTTCTCTGTAACTCTAAAAGTTTCCCATCGAATCTCTTTCAGTTGTTGGTGAGCTTTACCTTAGCAAAGGCCTGACAAGACTAAAATAGATATATAGTGCCATGGTTGAAGTTTCTATAGTAACCAAAAATACATCAAAGAGAGAAGCACAAAAATGTAGCATTCAATTTACGCTGAGAGATAAATTCATTCTATTTATAACTCTAATACCATGTTGGACTCAATTTTAATTCTCATCTCCAACATTTGCTAGTTAATTTGTCTTAAAAGCCCATATATCATCGCTACTTGAAAGATAATTGAAGTGAAGATAGCCACGTTTTCTATCATGAAAGGGAAATAGAGAAAAATGAAAACAAACAAAAAATTATTTAGACCTGAATTTAAATCTCCATATGCTTCTCAAGTGCCCCCATTTACCCAACCCTCCTCCCACCCACACATCAACTTCCTAAATAATCTACATCCTATATTCCTGAGCACTCAGCCAATGAAGACCATTATGCTCATTTACCATAGTTCTGACCAGATACCCATGTCTCTCTTCTTTGTAGTTTTTATATACCTTAGTTTGACCCAGTCTAACACCACCCTCCCACTACATAACCCCCTCTATAAAATCTGACTCTCAAGTTCCTAAAGTATTGTTTGTTATAAGTTAAATTCTTATAATGATGTCCATTCATCTTATATCCTTTTAACTTTCAATTTAATTGAAACCTAGTTATTTACTAAAAGTGTGACCTCGGTGTGTATGTGTGAACTAAGTATATGTGTTTTCATGCTCCTTGTACCTGAAATTGACATAGGTAAATCCCTTACCATGTATTGCTTCCTCTCAAACATGATTCACCTTTTAAAATACCACTATTTTTAAGACTATATTTAAGATTTAAGACTATCTTTAAATACTATTTCTTATTGTTGAGAGATAATCTCTTCCCAGGGAATTCTTCCATTTCATAAAATATTTGCTTTCTTGATTTACTGTCTTTCTCTTCATCATTACTCTTATACAGTTAAATTATAAATAATCAGTCTTACATAATTGGCCCAACATATAATCATATGCACCTAAAACTCTTCTATAAGTCATTTCTCTTGATTTCAACATCTCAATTGATGAGCTCATCATTCTCCTAACCTAGGTCAAAATCTGGAGCTTTCCATAACTTATCTTTTCCTTATACTTTATTACCTACTCATCAGCAGTTTCTGTAAGAGGTAGACATAGAGAGGGTTTTAGACCAATTAAGTGGTCTTTATTTTATCCTGAATATGATTATAATCCATTAGAAGTTTCTGAATTAAAAAATAGATTTGACTGTTAAACAAATATTTATTGTGGTCCATAGAGGACTGATTGAATTAGGACACTAGTGGAAGCAGGAAGATCTGGAGGAGGTTTTTACAATTTCAAAATGAAGTAAAATATTGGTACAGTCATAGGTGATTACAGCGGATGAGAAGTGGATACTCTTCCAGATGTTCATTCCAATCCATCCAAGCAGCTTTTCATGCTAATCCTCAAAGAAAAAGAAGCTAGATCTTGCCTTAGGCTATTTCCATTTGTCATTCCCTTGCCTTTCAGGACATCCCCCAGTTATTTTTCAGGGCATCACCTGATTTCATGATAGTCTATTCAAATGTCACCTCATAGAAGCCATCTTAGTATATTTTAAATATTCTCCTCAGTCATAATCTATTTCACAGCTTGATTTTATTTTAGCTCACATATATGTTAAAAGTTATATATGTATATCATACATGTGTGTATGCATAGACAATGCATATATTATGTAATGTAATTATTTCATACCATTTAATAATCAAATGACTCAGAAATTCCATGCTTTTGACCTTTTCAACTACAAATGTTAACACTTACAACAATTAAAAAAAAATCTCATGATATTTCAAACAATTATTGACTAAAAGAATGTGAATTTTGTAAAATTTAGGGCTCAAAGCAAAGAGTAAGAGAGAGTCCAGTGAGGAAAACTTATATCAACTTTGTTATTTTTTAAGTAAAAAAAACTTGGGCCTGAAGAAAATAGGCAAAACATTTAAGGCTATAACCAAATTATTTCAAGGCTAGAACTAAAATAAATTTTCAGTTCAAAATCTATACCACTTTACACAATGCATCAAACAGAAAAAATAAGTATTTTAAGTGGAAAGGCAATAGGCTATGTAATGAACTATATCTGGCTCAAAACTCCATAATTATCTTTTTTACAACTGTGAGACCTTGGGAAGATCATTTAAACATTTTGAATTTCAGTTCCACAATCTGCTCAATCACAATAACAAAATTTTCCTTGAAAATTGTGGCAAGATTTGTCAAGTCTGTATGGGAAGTAACTAGTAGTGGACACATGTCACTACAAAGTACGTATAGCTTCACAATGGTATTGGTGGGATGATGGTGTCACTTTTGTTTATCACTGCTACTTTGAACCAAAGAGGCTACAATTTGAAATGGTTCAATCTCTTTATAATCAGCATTCTAATAAAGAGGCATATTTCTCAGTATGGATATCTTGTAAAATTATGCTAGAAATGAATTACGCATAATTCACAGGAAAAACAATTTGTGTTTTATTATCAATAAAATCAATACACATATTTATGTATATCAAATTAAATTGTTTGCTTAATCAAATAATCCTTCTGCCAATAATACATCATATTTTTATTTGAATTTTAGCTATGAATGTATTGAATTGTATTAATTTCTACTGTATTGCTATTATCTAATCCTGACTTAGTTTTTTCTTTCACTAACATATAAATTGCTTAAGAGTAGCTATGCTATTATTTTCTTCCTAAACACTGTCAGATGTGTAGCTTGTTTACATGAACTCCATATTACTTTATCTAACTTAAAATGCCCTCTATGCAATATATTTGGGCATTTATTTTAGCCTTCAAAGTGCAATGATCTTCCCACACATCTCCAGCTGTCAAATAGCAGGCATTTCATTGTGTGTGGGAGTATTGTATGACAGCCTAATAGATAAATGATATATTTAAACTTTTACTGTATTAAAGATTTTTGTCTAAAGCATTTTAGGGTTACTTTTACTCTCTACAGTAAATGACATATTTGAGAAACTTGAAGATGGTGTTTCTTTTTCAACCTGTCAATTTCAGTTTCAGAAAACTACAGTGTTCAAGAGTCAGTGCTTTTAGCATAGATTTTACATATTCTGTATATTGGCTCTGTTTCCTTAAAGAAATAACTTGTATAAATCTATCATATATATGTGCCTCATTTTTCAAAATACATATTGATTATTTATAATGGATTTTTCATTGAAAAGATCATTTAAGAATAATTTCAGTTAAATATAGCAATTACTAACATTCCTCATTAGAATTTTCTCTTCCTTCTTTTGTTTTTGAATTATATAACTTTCTTCTTCAAACACTATAATTAGCTCTCCTAATTGGCTAACTCTTCCTATTAAATGTTTATTATATTATTCAATATTTAGTGTTCTTTTCTATGTTTGTTTGTTTATTTTATTACCTTACCCTCCCACCTCCAAAAACTATATTTGGGCTCAAATATTTAATGGTCATCTCTCTGTAGATGAAAACTTTACAGTAATAGAAATGTGAGCCTTTCCTTCTTGCTCAGAATATTGTCCAATGTGAATAACTCTTGTTCAGAAAGAGAGTCATCCAGTGATACCTAGGGAAAACATTTCCTGGAGAAAAAGCAATCACTATACCAAAAATCTGACCTGAATCTCATTTTAGAACACTTGTAAAACAGGGCTTTTGATAAATTCAGAAGCAGATGCCTCTGCTGTCAGTCATCAATGTGTGTGAATTCCTTCAGTGAAATTTATATCATAAAGACTCAAACATATATAAGTATAGGTGCATGTATACATGTATAAAGCACATTTCATGCATATACTGCATTTCATCAAAACTGAATTGTAGAACAATCTGTGTTAATGAGAAGGCTAAAAAGGGCTAATTCCAATGTACCCCTGATATTTGGGGATAATGATCTATATCCATGCCAGCAAGCTCAGTGTACATTCTTGATAAGCTATAATTAAGACACTACCTCTTTCCTAGATACTGGTCTTGCAGAACCAGTTGCAGAGGCCATTGGCATGTGGAGAGTGCACTGCCCAGAGGGAAGGTTATTAATGCTGGCTGACACCAGGCCAGTTCATCAGATATGGCCTGGAGACCCCCAACACCGGGGGACCTTCTTGCAAGGCCCTCAGAAGCATCATCCCTGTTTGTGGGACAAGGACCACAGGGAGGGGTCCTGGCATGTTCTTTCACTCAGATTTGGAAGATTGTTAAACAGTGTCCCTCCTTTTTTTCTCAGAAGCATCCTTGGTTTTCTTTGGTCTTCTGCAACATGACAGCAAAATGTCCATGTGGCGGGAAGACATACAACCAGGCACTCAGAGGATTCAGAAAATGCACTTTATGGCAGGAGCACCTGTGCTGAATGGCGCAGGGGAATAGGTTCCCAATGCTGAGCATTGAAGGAAGCGGGGCTCTCTCTTATAAAGGGTAGCAAGTTCAAAGCTTGTCTGCTTTCTCGCAAGCTTTGGCAGCCTCTGTGATGGTGATAAGGGGGAAGTGATTTTAGGACCAATGGCCCTGGCTGGCGCCATCAGTTAAACCCTCTAGGAGGGCTATGCATGGCTTATGGCCCCTGTAAAATAAACATTTGGGGAAACAGGTTTTGCAAGGCTAGGACACAAGCAGGAAGGAGGGTGGGGCTTAATTATAGGTTAGCATATGCATCAGAATGCAGGTTGAGGGGGCAGGGATTCAGGCTGCTAGCCAGGGTTGCCCTCACAACTGATTTTAAAATGTGCCATTGTTTTATTTAATATCAAGAAGCAGTGGAGTAAGTTTTATAACTTAAATATTGGCAAACAATCCATTCTAAGACATCTCAATTTTAAAAATATAAAATGTAAGGAGCCATGACATGGCATCAGAAAAATGTCATATTTATTTTTACATCTTGCAAAATATTTCGATGGACAACAATAAATACTGTATGATTTCCATCTCATATGTAAAGTTCAATAACAAGAATAACTCGGGAATGGAGTTTATGCCAAGGGAGTTTTTGTTACTGGAGCTACATCAAGACTATTTTAGGGTTCCAGAAACATTCTAATCTATTGGAAGAGGTTGCGTGGGTGTATTCATGCTAGCTTTAGGAGTTTTTGGTGTATACTTATCTGGGTAAATTACTGTGCATAAAATTTGTACTTCTTATGTGGTTATGTCTGTGAATCTGCATTCACACTTTCCTTCAAATTATAAACAAGCAAACCAAAAGTACAGACTCTGGACTTGTACTAACCAAGTTCTCAATTTCTAAACACTTCTGCATTATTATAACATCAGATGCTATTTTAACCTCTCTCAGCTTGTTTCCTCGTGGGTAAAATCAAGAATGTATTACTAAACTAATAGATCTGTGAATAATAAAATTACGTGTTTTTATATCTTTTTATTGCAATCCTTATGCGTTATGTGCAGAATTCCATCAACTCTCATAATAACACCATGAGGAAAGTGCTGATATAGTTCCTATTTGAAAGATTTGGAAATAATTAAATATCTTGCTTGAAAGGATTACAGCTAGTTAAGTGATAAAGCCATGATCGTCTTTCTTATATTCTATATCATCCTTACAAATACAGCATTGAATGTCACGATGCATTTATAATACTACTAGCAGCCCTCTGTTTGAATCCATGCCTGTTGCCCAGAGTCTCTCCGCTGGGTCCACGATGGAAGTGTTCCCTGCCCCGGCCTGGCCAGAGGCCCATCTTCGGCTGTGAAATGCAAACGACTTCCCTCCCTGTTCTCAGGAACTCCAACAAAGGGCTTCCTCCCTCTTCCTTGGCTGGCTTTCACCCCTGTGCCTCGGCCACCAGCCCCTCCTGTCATACTATCCTCCACCCCCTCCACCCTCTGGACACCTGGATTTGACCTTGCCCAGCAGTTGGGGGGCACTCGACTCTACTCAGCTTGCTGGTTCCTTGCTAAGGGACAAGGCAAGCATTCTGCCAGGCTGCTCACACGGCCCGCTCTCAGTGGCCACGTCCCTACAACTGAAGGACTTGGGCTGGGCTGAGAGGACTGGGTGCTGCCGTCTTTGTGATGAGATGACAGTTAATTTGCATATTACCTTTTTATTAGAGAAGGTAGTGATCAGGAAGCTATGGGCTGCAAATAAAATTTCAGCTCAAATTGGCATAGAATGACTAAAATGACAATGAGGTATCACCTCAAACCTGCCAGAATGGCTACCATCAACAAAGGACAAGTGCTGGGGAGGATGTGCAGAAAAAGGAACCCTCATACACTTCTGGTGCCACTATGGAAAAAAGTATGGGGTTTCCCCAAAAATAGTTAAAGTGGAGCTGCCATTTGACCCAGTGACCCCACTTCTAGGACTGTATCTTAAGAATCCGGAAACACCACGCAGAAAGAATATTTATATCCCTATATTCATAGCAGAGTTATTTACCATAGCCAAGATATGGAAATGCAAGTGCCCAGCAGTAGAGGAGTGGATAGAAAGGCCGTGGTACATATACACAGTGAAATGCTATGGGGCTGGAACAAGAAGGATCTCTTACCCTTTGGGACAGCATGGGGGGGGTACCTGGAGAGCGTTATGCTAAGTGGCATAAGCCAGTCAGAGAAAGACAAGTATCACTTGATCTCATTCATAGGAAGAATCTAATGAACAAAAATAAACTGATGAACAGAATAGATCCACAGTCAGAGCAGCACGGAGCAGAGTGAGCAGTGTCAGATGGAGCACAGGGAGTAGGGAGTGGGAAGAGAGTAACCAAAGAATGTATATGCACAAATGCATAACCCATTTACACAAACAACAGGGAGGTGAAGGCCTGAAGGGTGCCTATTGGAGGGGTTCAATGGGCTAAAAAAAGGGGGTAGGGGGGCATCTGAATACTTTCAGCAATAAAGATAATTTTTCTTTAAAAAAAAAGAGAGACTTTATTATCTAGTAAAGAAACTTGAAAATGGGCAAGAGGGGACCTCAGAATTAGCAATGTCTGGAACAAAGCAGTAGCCTGCTAACACATGCCTTGCTGTTCATCCACAGAGAAAATGCTAAGCACCCTGTGGCCAGAGTACCGTCCTATCCCTATGACTGGCTGTCCACAGTGAGACACTGTGGCCGGGGAGCAAGGGAGAAATAGCTCCTTACCTGTAGATGCGTGTGTGTTCTCTGAATTATGTCTGTATATTAATGCAGATAGAAATAGTTTTAAATGGTAGCCATTGTTGCTGAGACCGGTTTGGCTCAGTGGATAGAGAGTCGGCCTGCAGACTAAAAGGTCCCGGGTTCAGTTCCGGTCGGGGGCATGTACCTTGCTTGTGGGCACATCTCCAGTGTGGGACGTGCAGGAGGCAGCTGATCGATGTCTCTCTGTCATTGATGTTTCTGACTTTCTATCCCTCTCCCTTCCTCTTTGTAAAAAATCAATAGAAACATATTTTTAAATGTTAGCCATTGCGATCATTTGCATTATGTTTAGAGAAAGATATTTTCATCTTTGTTTTCTAAGCCTTTCTCATATTTTAAAAGCAAAAACATGTCTTCTTTCCCATGGTCCTTTTAGCCCTTTCTCAGCACGTGCTACCGATACTATTTCGACATCTACAATTCCCAGAATTCGAGGTTCTTTGAAGCGCTTTCTTTGTAGCCAGCTTCTCGGACTGAGGCATATAGAGAAAATCGAGAGAGGAATTGTACCTCTGCGTAGGGGGTAAAATTGTGATTCTTCTCTCCCAGTCTCCTTTTTTACCCATAATTGGGAAGGAAAGTGGCACCCATCAGGTACTAAGTATGCTAACTCGGGCTTCTTGCCCCAATAACACTTCTATAAAGGATCCATGGTTTCCTGTCTCTCTTTGTCACCAAAGTGGCTTTTAAACTGCTGACAGTAGGGCTAAATCAAGAATGGAAATTCAATCAATCATATGATTGCTTTCACCAAGGGCTCCTCAGTGTGTCTCTGTTTGAAAAGGAAGCTCAAATTCAAAATCCAAAGGCAAATAATATCTTACTTATTCATTACCAGAGATTAGGCCTGTGGGTTTAGGTAATCTGCAGCTGACTCAAATGCCCTAGTGGCTTAAAGAAATTAATAACTTCCGAAATTAAGTCAGAGCACTGGGGTGATGTGTTAAAACAGAGGGTTCTCCTTGGCTACACATTGTAAATGCATTGGCCGCTCTCGGAAATTTCAATGCCAGTCTATCACAGGCCAATTAAAACCTAATCTCAGAGGGCACATCCAGGAGTAGTATTTTCTAAAATGTTCCCTCGGTAATTCAAAATTCTGCCAAATATCACCTGCATGGTAAGAAAAATAAGACATCTGGTTATATAAAGCACTGCATTAATGTCAGGAAGCATTTAACTTAATAAGGGCCACATCTTTTTGGTTTACTTTAACATATTTTGGAAATGGTTTGGGGTTGCATCATTTGCATATTTAAGCAGAGAGTAGAGGAGAAAGGGTTTGGATTTCCGCCCCTCTTCAGTACGTGGCACTAATGAATCTGAGCACAAACGCTGAGTCAAACCCCTGCCTCTTTTTCATTTGTCTCAGCTGAGTAGAGACAAAATGTACATCAGTTAAAGAAAGGGAAAAAAAAAATACTCTCAAAATGCTGAACTTGCTTTTGCTATAAGTAGACCCAATTACTTTCCTGGTTATTCTACACACATAAAAGGTATCTGATGCTCAAGCAAGTTTCAAATTACAGGCAGGAGCTGGTCTTACTTGCAAGTCTTAATCACCTGTGGCAGTGTCTTTTCTAGGTCATAAGCATGCTTTGTCAGCTCTTATTTATTTTTTTCCCAAAGATCTTTGATATTGTCGTTCACAATATGCCTATAGTATATTTATTCATCAAATTCATAAAGCTTTGGAATAATGCAAAAACATAAATAGAGGCCTGTGCATTCACAGATGCATCTCATTTTTCTACTGAACGTAAACTTTCTCCCAAATAGTAACTTCACTACTTCTTCATACTCCAAGGGCAATAGTTTTATTTTCTTAATACCTTTCCTTACAAAGACTTTGCTTTGTTTCTCATTTTCAGTATTATAAATGTATGTGAGTATATTTAGAAATACAAATGTGTATGTGTATGTCTGTGTACACATTACACAAATATATATTATGAAATACATATGACAAACATTGCACCAGTAAACTTTACTTTTAGTTATTGAAATGAGATAATGCCTAAAATTACTTTTTAAAATGAAAGAAACATATATCTTCTGTATATCATATAATGTGTTCACTACCCTAAGTCATTTCCTTCCATCACCATTTATCCCCCATACCGTCTTATGTAGTTATTTTAATTTTGTCTGGGAATTATATTAAGAGGAAAAAATTGGGGAGGAGGAATTACTTTATTATTTGGCTGGCTAATTGACTCAATTTTTCTTTTAAATGATTTTTAAAATATCTTCTACATTTTTAAAAATAAAAAATTTAAATATAGTACTACATGAAACATCTAGTTTCATTAAAAAATGAGAGAATAGAGCATTGTTTTCCAATCATAATGAATGTGCAAATATAATGTACTTTTTTTCACTTAACTTTAAGGTCTCTATAGTAATTTAATTATGAAAAACTGGGTAATATCTCTAATTAACAAGTTAAATTTATATTGATTTAAACATAGAAATGAGTGATATTAATATTCATGCAGTCTGTGCTTTAAACCTTAAGTTCAGGTACAGACTAACACAAATGACACCTCATTGGTGGTAGTTGAGGCCTTCTGAGCTTTTAACTGGCCTTGAATTATCTTTCACAGATGGCCAGCGTATTAAGCAGATGGCTGTCTTCCTGACCTTTAAAAGCTTTGTTTTTATTTTCAGAGTTAACTGTGCCTTTTAAAGGATCAAATTCTTTTCTTTTTGCATAATTAGCTTTTATATTTCTGTCATGTTTAAAATATTACTTAAAATATAAAGAGCTCACATATTAATGAGTGGGTGATTTCAATAAAATATATTTTCTATTGTATAAGGAAATTTGTAATGAAAAAACTTTCCTGAATTAAAAGACATATGTATTCCTTAGCACGGCGTACATATGGAATAAACATATTTCCTTTTTTCATCTCCTTAAACTGAAATTTATATCTCACATAGATATGATATAGGAGGGAGAATAAGAGAGGGCATAATGAGAATAAATACTCCATTTCCCACAATGAAGACAAAGAGGCCATTTTATAAAGGATCTATGACTAGATCTGGTTAAAGAGGATTATCCTCAACATTTGTCTAGCCACTGTATTCCACAGAACTACTACCTCAAGAAATACCTTGATACTAGGGGTCCTTTTGTTTGCTCAGAGATTTCAGTATTGTGGAATGTTCAAATGTACTTTGAAGCTTGAGAAATGTTTATTATTTTATCACTAAAGGCCCGATGTATGAAATCCGTGCATGGGGGGATGTATGTCCCAGCCTGCACCCTCGAGGGATGTCCAAATGGGCTCTAAGCGGTAGTTCTCAACCTGTGGGTGGCAACCCACAGGTTAAGAACTGCTAGCAGGGTCACCTACGAGCATCAGAAAACACAGATATTTACATTACAATTCATAACAGTAGCAAAATTATAGTTATGAAGTAGCAACAAAAATAATTTTATGATTGGACGTCACCACAACATGAGGAACTATATTAAAGAGTGTTGGCATTAGAAAGGTTGAGAACCACTGCCCTAACCACTCCCCTGCCAGCCTTATTTCCCTTAACTGCCCTTCCCTGCAGGCCCAGTAGTCCCCAATTTCACTCCTCTGCTGGCCTGATCACCCCTAATTCCCCTACCTGCAGGCTTGATTGCTCCCAATTGCCTTCCCCTGTTGGCCTGATCACCAACAACTGCCCTTCCTTGCAGGCCTGGTCCCTCCCAACTGCCCTTCTTTGCTGGCCATCTTGTGGTGGCCATCTTGTGTCCACATGGGGGCAGCCATCTTTTGTGTTGGAGTGATGGTCTATTTGCATATTACTCTTTTATTAGATAGGATAGAGGCCTGGAGCATGGTTCAGGGCCAGCTGGTTTATACTGAAAAGTGTCCTAGATCAGGGTAGGGATTCCCTTGGGGCATGGGGCAGCCTGAGCAAGGGCATGAGGTGGTTTGCAGTCTGGCCACAACCCCTGGAGACCTAAGTGGAGGTCTTGGTATCTGGAATTTATTTATATTTTATCATTGAAACTTTGTAGCCTTGAACAGAGGCCAGGGTCAGCCAGGGTGGGCAGGAAACTTGACTTCCTCCATCGCTGGGCGCAACTCAAGCCTCCTGCTCTCTCCAGCTATGGCTGCTGTCATTTTTGTTGGGATTTATTTATCTTCTATAATTGAAACTTTGTTGCCTTGAGTTGAGACCAGGGATGGTCAGAATGGATGGGAAGCTTGGCTTCCTCCATTGCCGGGGAAACCCAAGCCTCCTGCTTGCTCTGTGGCCACAGCCATCTTGTTTGAGTTAAATTGGATACTCATTTGGCTGGTGGGTATAGCTGAGGTATGGTCAATTTGCATGTTTCTCTTTTATTAGTGTAGATATTAATTAGATATTCTTTGTCAACATGCAGACGAAAGTATTTGAAATATCTATCCAGTAGGTAATCATTTCCAGATTCTTGGGGTGGGGGGGTATGTAAGCTAAACAAAATGTGATAACAATCATAACAATTGATATCTTCTAGTGCTCTCCTTCATTCATGACACCCATCCATACTGGTCCATACTGGTCATATTTCTTTGCTAGTATGAGAAGAAAGTTCACACCTGTAAGTCACCTCATCTCCATTTTATAGAATACAATCCCTTGTCCCTAAATCTTCTCATGGCTGGCTACTTCTCATCATATATTTTCTTACATTACTTTTCTTCCTCTACCCAGTTTTATTTATTTCCTGATATTTATAACAGTGTGAAGATATTTTTTTATATCTTTGTTTACTCCAGTGTTTTATTTTCTCTGCCAAACAATATAAACTCTTTGAGGTCAGAGATTATATCTGCCTGAATTTTAGCACATAAATATCAGTACATAGATTAGTGTCTCACAGAAAAGCACTCAAGAAATATTTTGATGAATGAATCAATAACTAATCTTTTGTTCATGCATACTTATAAACCATCATCCTTTTCCTTTTCCTATATGTCTTTTCTAAGAGTTATTTGAATTTTTAGTTGATTTTGGTCATTTTGGCAAAGTATTGTGTTCATGTTGAATCAAAATTCTATTAGTCTAACTTGATAGCTATACTAATATTATGACTGATATATTTATAAGAAACAAGTTTGATTTTTATCTCATCATTCAAAACATTTTTAAGAATGCCTTTATAAAAACAATATTTAGCTTTTAATGTATCTCTGATTATTAATAATTTTGTGTATAGATTATGCTCCAAACACCAGATATACATCTAGTTTTGTCAATCTTGTGCAAAATTATACCTGTGTTTCAGATGAATTTTATTATGTTGAGCAAAATTAGAGAAATTAAAGGCAAACATGGTAAACTTTTTTTTAACTCATTATATGCAGATGTTATCACAACATCTATGAGAAATAAAATAATTCCCTCTGTACTAAAATATTTATCATTAATGTTTAGTTTTAGTTTTTTTTTTTTTAAACATAATAAGTAAAAATAGCAACATCACACCTTGTGGAGTTCTGGAAAGGACCATAATGTATGAGACACTGCCTGTACTGCACGTATAAGAACTCATATATATTAAATATTGTCATTAGTTCATTTTTGCTGTTGGCATTGTCTTTCATCAAATGTACACTATTGGTTACACAAAGGCCTTATAAGATCCCATAGGCAAGAATCTCTATTTTCTTCTACTTGGTTATTGTTAAGGCCATCTTTACATAAACTATATATTTCTCAAGTTTCAAGAAAAATAGAACTTTCGTTTGAAAAGTTTTTAAATGTGTGCGCCCTTGCTATTAAAAAGAGTAAACTTGAATAACTGTCATATAAAAACTAAAATAAATTCATAAAGTACATTAAAGTGATAACATTGGCTCTCGAGCTGAGCTCTTGCTGATATTCTTTTCTACTTTGATTTTTTTTTTACCTCATATCTTTTTCACATTTGATTTAGAACGTTCAATGAACACTTTTTTTTTTCCTGTTTGGCAACTCCTTTGATTTGGGGAAATCTCAAAATAGGCTGAAGCCAACAAAGCCATCTGCTCTGGAAGGTGGAAAAGTAGGTAATCCTTCCTGTTTCCCTTTGGCACATGGAATCTCAGTTCATCAGTCACATCTCCCTCCCTCCCACTGCCGAAGACTTTGAAGCTTGAGTAAATAAAGCAAAAACTCTATGACATTTGGATATTTTTGATATCAGAATTAACAGAGTAGGTAGCCAGTGAAATGAAACCCAGCAGGAGAGTGGAACAGGTCCAGACATAGTCACCCCAAGGATGGAAGTATCAAGGGTCAAGTTGGACAACAGCAATGTTCTGAGGTGGCTAACTGGCACTTTTTCACAATCATTTCCATATTTAGAGCAATCAAATTCTCTATCAATAAATTTCACTCATGATTAAGTTCACTCGTGTTTCATTATAATCACCTGGAGGCAAGACTTGTGACCAGTTTAGGATTTGTTCCAGAAGAGCTAGGATTGGTGCGGAAAGCAAATCCTGAAAATTCAGCTAATTTTGAAAAGTCTGGCAGGCAGTTTTCAAGCATTTGATAAATGTCAACTGAAATAAAGTTCTGATGAAAGACAAGTCTTATAGAATCAATGTAATCATGACTATGAAATACCTATTTCACATGGACATTAAAACACTAGTGGGTGTGATACTGGTGGACAATGAAGAAAGAAAAACAAAATGTCCCATTCTCAACTGAAGTGGGTATCTCAAACCTTGCAACTAGCTTGCTTTAGAAAATTTTTGTTCTTATCTTTTTACTGAAACAACTAAATACGGTTTCTGATACTCCATGTGCTACTTGTTTTGGCAAGTGTTTTCTCTACATGAGTAAACAGGGAACACAGAAAGCAATCAAACACAGGTCACAGGACTCCCTTGCTCTGTGAGATTATATTACCCTCCATGTGTTAATAAGGAGAGATATTGCTTGTCTTACCAGGACATCACAGATTCCATTTCATAAATTACATCTTGTTTATGGGACCTGACAGACAAAAAAAAATCATGAAGCATTTCAGCTGGCTTGGTTGGACACATAACATGACAGATCATGAAGATACATCCCAAGAAAATTCTTCAGCCTGCTACCAAATTGGAGACTACATTGCCCAAAGTTAAAACAAAAGTACTACATTTTTTACTCTGACTATCATACTACAAAAAAAGGAGAAACAGGTCTGGCAGGTCTGGCTCAGTGGATATAGTATCAGCCCACAGATTGAAGAGTCCTAGGTTCAATTCCAGTCAAGGGCAGGTACCTAGGTTTCAGGCTCCATTTCAGCCCTGGTGTGTGCAGGGGGCAACCCATCCATCTCTCTCTCTCTCTCTCTCTCTCTCTCTCTCTCTCTCTCTCTCGTGTGTATGTCTGTATGTCTCTCCCCTCCCTTTCATTCTTTCTAAAAATCAATGGAAAAAATATCCTTGGGTGAAAATTTAAAAGAATAAAAAAAATTTAAAGAGATACAAACAGTTATTCAAGAGTCTCATTGAATTCAAAGGGAATGTCTGCAATGTTTGGTTGTACAGGTCTGACCTACTTAAGGCTTTGAATGAATTCCAGAATAAAAAAAAATATTTATATACAGTCAGTATACTAGTGTCCAGTAAGAAAAGACAAATTACTCTCAGTATTTTAAGCAGACATAGGTTATTTAATCCATGCAGATGCTATGAGACATAATACTAAATTGACTTCTGTGGCTTGCAGACAAGAAATGTGAATGGTGGATATATTTTAGGTCTATGTAGTGTATATTAGGTACATATGGTATAAGTTATGTACCATATTGTAAATATATTAAATTATATTAGGTGCATATTAGATTAAAATGTAGTAAAGTGTAAATGGAGTCACACATATGGTGACAGAAGATTTATTTTGGGTGGTGGGCACACAATACAATATAGGGATGATGTGTCATAGAAATGTGCACTTGAAACCTATATAATCTTATAAACAGCTAGAGGCCGGATGCACAAAATTCATGCAAGGGGTTCAGCCCTTGCAGCCGCAGTGGCTTGCCTTGGCCCTTGCAGCCCCAGCTTTGTCCCAAAGGTGGTTTGGCTGTCTGATCTGATTAACATATTATGCTTTCATTATTACAGATTGCTATTTAAAATGCATTTTAGCCAAAATCGGTTTGGCTCAGTAGGTAGAGCGACAGCCTGTGGACAAAAGGGTCCCAGGTTTGATTCCGGTCAAGGGCGTGTACCTTAGTTGCAGATACATCCCCAGTACGGGGTGTGCAGAAGGCAGCTGATCAATGTTTCTCTCTCATCGATGTTTCTTACTCTATATCCCTCTCCCTTCCTCTCCGTAAAAAAAATCAATTAAAAATATTTTTAAAAATAAATTAAAAATAAAAGGCATTTAAAAATTTAATTAAAATGCATTTTAGGTATATCCTATCTAATAAAGAGGGGATATGCTAACTGACCCTCATGCTGTCACAAAGATGGTGGCGCTCACAGCCAATAAGGAGGGAATATGCTAATTGACTGCCATGCCCTCAAAGATGGTAGTACCTACAGCCAGTAGATGGCAGCACCCAGTCCCCTCAGCCCCAGTGGAGTTCCCTAGTTCCTTCATTCCCCTAGCCGCCCTGGGCCAGCCCAAGGTTTAGGCAAGCCTCATATGGCAGCTGCCCAACTGACACCTGAGGTACAGGCAAGCCTCAGATGGCAGCTGCCCAGCCCACTATGGCTGCCTGAGACTCAGGTAACCAGGACCAGTTTAGGCTTGCGCTGCTGGCAGTGGCAGCAGCAGAGATGTGATGGGGCATTGCTTCCCCTGATCATTGGGTTCCCTCCTGTTCCTGAGAGCTCCCAGAGTATGAGATGGGAGGCTGGGCTGAGGGACTCCCCTTCCAGCCCATGAATTTTTATGCACTGGGCCTCTAATAAGTTTATATTAAATGTACTACTAATATTTTGCTTCTTTCATCTTTTATGCATTATTTTATTTGTAATTCAGTAAATATTTTTGAATATGTATGTAACATATTTCAGGATCTGTACTGAATTGTATAAATCTATAATAAGCATGACAGATGCAGATCCTGATTTAATCTAATACTACTGTATTCTCATCCCATATCCAGTGGGTGTCTCACCTCCTACTTCTTTGCTTATGAGATTTTGCCTGAAAATTCTATTTAAAAATTGCAAATCTTTCCCCAGATACTGTCTCCCTTTTCTGTATCATGTTCTCATAGCACCTGCCACTAAATGAATTATATAATATTTAAATTAAATCTATTATGTCTTTTTTCCATCCAAGAAATAAATGTTGCAGGTAAGTAGATATTTTCTCTGTTTAATTCACAGGAATATTCCCTCAAACCTAGAACAGCTTTTAGTGCTAGTGGGTACACAAATAAATATTCCTTATAGGACTGAATTCATCAAATCTTATTTTTAGTTAACTGGAAGACTCTTGGACAAACAAGTAGTTTTATTTCACTCATCAGAAGAAAATGCTCTATGCTCAAAGGTGTCTATAGAACACACTATGTTAACACATGAAAACAAATATTTCAGCAACTTTATATTTCAAATTCACAATACTTTTGAATTTTATTATAACTCTTTTATATTAGTGTTTCTGGTTTCATTATATTTTCAGCTAGTATTGTCATGGATTCATAAGCAGAGAATATACCTAGAGTGAACCCAAATCTAACAAATTAGTATGTGATCAAGGAGATCGAGTGAGGGAGATGTCATACAATGGCCATCATCTACTCATCCAGACTAGAAATAATTATGTTATAATTTAGTGATAGTGGACCAGATATGATTTAACATAAAAGTTAATCATTATTTTAAATGTCTATAAAAAATGATGTGCTTTTTTTTCATTTTTGTCAGGATTATATTGGATATCTGTACTGGGGAAAAAATACTTTGGGAAGTTTTAAAGTGAAATATATTTTTTGAGAAACCATTGCTTTGGATAAGTACAATTTTAAAGTAATATGACCATGAAAGTAAAACAAATTCACACCATTACCATTTTTATTATAGAATCCAAAGCAGTTTCCTCATTAGTAAATGTTAGTAAGGGGACTCCAGTGTCCACCATGGTGAACTTGATAAATATGAAAGTGGATAACAGAACAAAAATATATTAATTTTAAAGGCACTGCCTATTTCATCAAATATTTATTTAGTTTGACAAAATCTAATTTGGGTGAAATAATGCAATAAAATAACCTAATTCCTTTATTTCTGTGCAGAAGACCCTGACATCTCCATTATGAACGTATGAGAACAGCAAATAAGCAAGAACATTTGTTTCGTTATTTGTTTAATAACACTGATCAGCTCCTAAACTGTGTGATCTAATTCTTTGCTTGGAGATTTGCATCAGGCAGAGTATTTAGCACCTGGGCGTAGATACCCAGTACAGCGTTGTGTAATTACAGTAGTAATACAGCACATTTATAGAAGTGTGAATTTGATCGAAGGAGTAGTGGTATGGATAGAAACAAACTTGCTGCGGCACGCTAGAGTGAAAATGCTCATAGAGTAGCCTGTGTGGAATGTGGAGAGGAGAAATCAGGGACAAAAAAAAAAAAACAAGTTCGGGTCATAAAGGGTACAGGACTCAAAAGGAGAAGAAAAAACTAGAAGAAGTTTGGCACATTTGCTGATGGCTCTCCAGTCACCAGGAGCACTTCTGACAGCTGCTTAACAATGTGATGCAGAGTCCTTCATTGTTTGCAGGGCTTCCTGGCAGCCATTCCTGCTGATGGGCCTTTAGGTCCCCAGAAACTATAAGCTCTCTTTGGCTCCTGTGTTTGCAATTATTTCTGGAAGTTTACAAAGACATTGAACATCAGCGGGTATGATGCTATTAACCCACAAATCATATACTTCTCGTACTAACTTGAGAGTCAATATAAATCATATATCGTGCATTTACTAGTCTTAGTAATAATGAGTTAAACGTATTTACTGCAAATTAACTCTACATAACTGAAAATTCCTAGAAACAAAAAGCTTTTTATGGAATGGTCGCTGATTTAATGCTAGACACACAGGGAAATCAATCCCTAGGCTCTTGAAAAAAACTGTAAATATTTTTCTAGAACGTATTTGTGTTTTTCTTTCATGCGGCCTCAATTTATTTAAAAAGGTGTGTCGGGGGAGGCGTGATGGCGCCGAGTTTGTATGCAATATCATCCCACAGAGAACCTAGTTGGTTAATAGAAACATTGCTAAAAGTACAGCAGTACATACAAGATTTTCCCTGAGGCTATAAATAATACATTACTTTGGTGTTTAATCCAATGCTGACAAGAAGAGAAATGAGTTGGCACCCATATGGTGAATATTAACTACATTTCTAGCTATTGTTGCACTTAAATACTTAAGGCCTTATTTATGGAGTGCAATAAAATGAAATAAGGAATTAGTATATTGCAGATGAAATCGTAAACAAGATTGTGTACAGTAAAGACAGAAAATATTTCTTCTCTACAAATTCTGCGTTGTCTGCTTAAAAGAAAACCTGCAAAAGCATAGCTTATCAAGAAGGTAAATTTATCTCTTTGCAAGTAATTGGAATCCTGATTTAAGCATTGTTTATGTGAGAATCCATGGCATGATGTCATGGTGGCAAATAATTGTCTTGGTTTTCTAGGCTCTGCTGCTATCTGTGTCTTCATTGAGGGACACATTTTGCAAGAACCTCAGTTTCATTGTATGTACAATAAGAAGAAGAATGATTCTACATTGATAGTATCATTATAACAAAAGAGATATTTTCTAAAATAATATATAAGTTGTCTGGGTCGTGTGACTCAGTGGTTGAGCATCAACCCATAATCCAGATGGTCAACAGTTCGATTCCCAGTCAGGGCATATGCCCAAGTTGTGGGCTCAGTCCCCGTTAGGGGATGTGCAGAAGACAGCCAATTGATGGCTCTCTAAGGTCTTAATAAATGAATGCATAATTTTGATCAATGCATCATGTTTTCTAAATTCTACAGTGAAAACTTCACTATGGCCAGCAAAGCCCTTTGAAAATTCTATGTCGCATCATTTACTAGTATGTCATAGAATTAATTCTGATTTCCCTTAGGAACAAAATCATCCCTGTACATTCTAAAATGTTTTTGTGTTGGTTTAATTTTACCCTCTGCTGTATTTGTCCTTCTCACGTTTTTTGGCACTGTGGTGTTGTGGGAGAGGCTGAGAGATCATTATAACTTTCGTTATGTAGATTCTCACAAATACCTCAGCTCAATTCTCTGCATGAGTAGATCCATACAGTGTAGTCCCCTAGAAAGTGTACTTTGGTTGCATTTACAAAAACTTGATATTAAACCTGGATCTACCACATACTACCTACGAGAAATGGGCAAAATAGCCTTCATTCCTAAAGTTAGAATACCAGTATCTCCTCCCTTAGTTGAGAGGGTTGTATGTGGATTTTCAGAGCATGGTGTTTAGAATTAGAAACAGAAAATGGACCATAACCATAAAGATTTCCTTCGCGTATGATATGAGCAACTATTGGTCACCCTGCAGAAGTTAATTGGTCGTCCTGCAGAGGTAATCACCCCCTCACCCCATTATTTGGCTCACATTCCAAGACTAATGACGCTACACACGCATTAACCGGCTAAGAAAGCATTTACTGCTCAAATGATGAAGCTTTCTGGAAGAGCAGGGAAGCCCTCAAGCAGTCTGAAAATAGCTTGAGAGCCTGGCTTAGGGTGTTTGGTTTTGTATGGGGTGAGGATGGAGTAAGGGTTCCCTCGTTTGGACCATGGTTTCTGTGGTTTAAACTTTCCACCAGATTCTAAAGAAGATCCCAGGTTTTCCTTTCAGTTGCAGTGGGGGCAGAAGGGAAGATCTGTGACGGATCTTAAAAGCTGTAAATAGTCTAACCTCAATAAAAGAGTCAGACAGTTTATAAGATTAACCCCTGATGTTTGACTGAAGATGTAAATGTGCCGTGTTTCATTTAATTGACTTTGAATTTGTTTAATTAAGCTATTATGGAGCTCTATGAGGCCTATAGCCTGAAGCTATGACAATGTGGTGAGGGAGGTGAAAATTTCCATTGAATGCCTTATTTAAAAGCCCAGCATCTTGTATAATAAGTTAAATGGGTGACTTGGTAGCTATCAAAAAAGCCTAGAACTCCAAAAGGGATGTGTAATATCTTGATGAGGTTTAAATAGGAGGGACACTGTTGTTTGCACTAATATCAGTGGACTCAGTTGATCAGTAAGGATTTGTATTCACTTATCTGAAGTCTACATACTTTGCTAGCATTATATCTGATTTTGCTTAATTATATTCGTAAATTCTTAGCTATCCTCTTGAAATATATTTTTAAATTAGTATCATATGCTTTTGTTTCAAGCAGTTTGGTCTCACCTTCAGTTCTTATTGCACCTTCTCCCAATCCACATATAATTTCATAAAAATAATCCTGTTAGTGCTATCTTCGAAATATGTTTATACTAGTGAACTGGTGCATAAAATTCATGCACTGGGACAGTGGGGTCCCTCAGCCTAGTCTGCACCTTCTCCAATTGGGGACCCCTTGGAGGATGTCCAATCATAATTTTGGACGGCTGGCTTCTAACCGCACAACTGCCTGCCTGTCTGATTGTTCCTAACTGCCTCTGCCTATCTGATTGCCCCTAACTGCTCTCCCCTGCTGGCCTGATCTCACCCCCAACTGCTCTCCCCTGCCAGCCTGGTTGCCTCCAACTGTCTTTCTCTGTAGGCTTGATTGCTCCTAATGGCCTCTACCTTGGCCCCCACCACCATGGCTGTGTCCAGAAGGAAGTCAGATATCTGGAAGATGGCTAGGTAACCCGGACTAATTAACATATTACCCTTGTATGAGTATAGATAGATTATATAGGATATGATTGCTTAAATGGGGGAAGAAGCCTTTTTCATCAGGAGGAGATGCTCTTGGCAGACAAAAATACATAATCCCTGTATCTGGACTGATAGCCAGCCATATACATTATACTGCCAAACTGGTCATTAAAAAATTGAACTGCTTTCTTACACCTTACACTAAACAGTTATTGCCTTTAAAACCCCTCCTCAGCCCCATTTTAGCTTTTGCCTTCACTAAGATTAGGTTCTGATTGGTCGGTTTCTATGCCAATCAGCTCCTCCAGGCCTATCAATGGGCCTGATCAAAGAGGCAAGGCTGATCAGCAGTCCCCAGGGAGGCCCTAGAGAAAGAGAGAGTGAAAGGCTGATCAACAGCTGCCATGGAGGCTATGGATCAGACCCTGCTTCTCTCTCCCCAGGCCTCTGTTCAGGTCTAATCTGCAGCCCTCTCAGCAGTCTATGCTAGGTCACAGAGCCCACAGGGCAGCAGTCAGTGCTGGGTCACCATAGCAACCCAAACTAACTTCCCCTAGGTCAACCCTTCGGTTGTTTTAGATGTTACGGCCCTGGGTTTTTACATATTAGGATGGTTGTGAAATGGAATTTTTGGACTGGACCTTAGATTTGTTGTTCCCTGGCATCAAATAATTAATCCCCAGACAGAAAATGGTAGAGCAAAGGTGAAAATTTGTTAAAGAACAAATACAGACTCCCCCATAGGGAGGGGAAGGGTTCCGCAGAATGGACTCCCACGTGAGGAGGGGAAAGGGTCCACTGAGTTCCTTTTTCTTATGGCTTGTAAAGGCTGCAGATTGTGGTGCCTTAATAGCCCTCTGATTGGTCATTATTCCCTTAGACTGGTTACTATAGTAACTCCTGGGCTCAATGGTCGAACCTCACACGGGACATATGAGGTTCTGACCCCCTCCTTCCTTATTATTTTCCTATTCCCTTTTGACTTTCTTCTTCTCCTTCTGATTGAAGGGCTCCCTTCTCTTTATTTTGTAAATATAGATCTTTTGCTCTTCTCAGCTCTCTCATTCTATGGCAATGTACATGTTGCAGCTTTTCAGCTTCCCTATTCTATGGAAATATACCTTCTGCTGCTCTACAGCCCTGGTCCCTTTGATTTCTAAAATTTTCTAAAACCTGTCTTTTTTACCCCTAAAAATTCATGCATGTTTCAGTTGTGCATAAATAATCAAATAAACTAAACACGAATAATTTTTATGTAAATTCATAGAAAATTATTTCAAGATAAAACTGACTTTGCTTCATTGTCATGCAAAGAAACACACATTAATAAAGAAATTCGCAGGGAGCAGGAGGATGAGGGTTCATGCTATGTTAATTAGGAATGAAAGGTTTAGAGTTTGGTTGAGGTGGAAAATCGTCAGAGTCCATACATGGTTTGTTCAAACTAATCCCCTGTTCATTGGCCAGCAGATTATTCCTTGACTTCCATTGAAGATCTGATATTTGGGCTCAGACATAGCATGTTTGGTCATTTTCTCCTCCATCCTCCCTTCATAATTCCAGAATGATATTTTCATCAAATAAAATATACTAAGAAATACCATCAGGATTTATAAAACAATGTAATCTGTTAACATATGGCCTTCCAGAGTATGTAATACCACTATTACTGTAATACTCCTAAGAGAATAGACTTAATTTATTTAGTAGAAATCAATCTGTGATTTGGGAAAGTGGGAAAGTAAAGCAGAGGATTAGTTCATCAATGGCAGAATCTGAAGGGAAATTACACCCAGGGACAAGGTAATTAGTGTTGTTATTTTGTTAGAGCGGTCTAGAATTTCACAAATGAGACAGAATTCTGAATTTAGCAAGTTTTCACAGGATAATTTTTAAAGGGACAGACAGATTTGGAATATTTAATTATTAACAGCAATTGTTAGGAAAAATGTTAGGAGAAGAAAATTGGAATAAAATCTTAGTTGGTTAGTTTCGAGATTTCTAAGAACTTCCTGAAGTATGGTAACAGAAACTGCTGTTT
Organism: Lasiurus borealis; assembly: GCA_004026805.1. NCBI lineage: Eukaryota > Metazoa > Chordata > Mammalia > Chiroptera > Vespertilionidae > Lasiurus > Lasiurus borealis. The sequence continues at coordinate 39,119 of PVJN01004699.1, forward strand.
AGGTTCTGTACAAGTATTGTCTCATAGTCCATCAAGTCACTAAGCTCAGTCAAAGTTCAAAAGGATGCAAATTAGTCTCCATTTATCACTAAGGATTATTAGCAGAGATTTTGTGGAGAACTCCATGCTGTAGTACCACACTTAGGTGCCTCAGTTCATGTGCCACCTGTAGTCTGTATGTGGACTCTGCATTCTAGACTTTCTAACAATGGCTCAGACATTGGAGACAAGACTTACCTGGGTATGCAGACCAGCACAAACACTAAGAGGATAAGTTGGTGAGCTTGGAGACTACAGTTACAATATTTTCCTTTTACTAATTATCTTTGAAGAGGAGTTCCTTGGATAAGAAATTTGTTCTGGACAGGTTCTACAGTCACCTTTCCTCACTGGAAATCAAGAGCTGTAAGTTCTTAGGGTATTGTCACCTGTTATCTTTCCAATATTTTTTTATAAGAATATAGATCAAGAATGCTAAAAGAAAGAAAACATAGCCACCTTTCCAATGTACTGTGCAGAGTGAACTGCCACCTGCTGTTAATAGGCACTCTCCCTGACTCATTCTGTGCTTATTTATCTACCAAGTCACACATTCCTTTGCAAAGGAATAGCTTCTGTGCAAAATATGAATCACACAAGAAGTTCTATGTATTCTTTTTACCAAAATGTTGATTACGTTATTTATATCTGTTGCCACTTTGCCTTATCTCTCCTCAAATTCATCATAGATCTTTTTTAGTTTAATAGACATAAACTGCCTTGTTTTATTCCAATGGCTGCCTAACATTCAATTGTGTGGATATAATAAGATTTATATAATCATTCCTCTTCTGAATAACACATGAGATTTTTGCACAGATTAGGTATTGTAAAAAATGCTTCATTCGCTAGATTTACACTATAGATCCCATGCTCTAGTCTATATAAAATAAATAGTTCTAAAGGAAATTACTGAGCATTAAAAAGACACGTTTAATATTTAAGAAATACTAGTCAATTGTTTTTCAAAACTGTGATTAATGTGTAATCTGCTCTGCAATGACAGATATTTATAATCCTTCACTGTTTTCCCAGCAGCACATTCCAACTGCTTTTTCAGAATTTTGCTAGTGTTTTCACTTTAGGAGCTTTCTCTATGTATCGATTTAAATTTTATGTTTAAGATGATTGAGAATAATTTAATATATTTCTGACCATGTGTATATCTTCTTTGACAAAATGGCCTCCTGTTTTATTTTTGCTTGTTCTTGGTGGCATAGTATATAAGAAACTGTCAGTCAACATTACTCTGTCTTTGAAAGAAAGAGCAAAAATTTAACAATGAGTATTGATTTCGGCATTCAGAGATGCTGACTGTAACTCCAGGTCAACAATTTGCATTAATGTTGTAGTCTCTCACATTTTTGTGATACTCTCAACCTTCAACCAAATATTGGGAACTGTGCAAAGAATAACAAGGATCATCCTGGAGAGTTAAGCAGAAGAAAGAACAAGTAGTACCCATCTTAAGGACTTTTTTTTTTTTATGAACAATCAAAATATCTTTAGAAAAAGATAGATTGAGTGAACAACCAATTTTAAAAGTTCATATATGCTAAAAATAGAGAATAAATAGAGAATAAATTGTATATGAGTAGGATGGAAAAGGCATAGGAAAATGAGAATATTTTACTGGTGCAGATTAATTGAGTGGGTGGCTTGGAGTGTGCTAGGGGCAATGAAGATGAAGCAGGAATTTTAGGGGGACACATAAGCAGGTTTAGGGATTTTTTTAGAATTGGGGTCCATGGAAAGCACTAGGCTGCAGACTGGGAGAAGGTATATTTCCATAACACAAGGAAGCCAGGTGCAGTCACATAGCCTTAAGACAGCGGTTCTCAACCTGTGGGTCGCGACCCCTTTGGGGGTCGAATGACCCTTTCACAGGGTCGCCTAAGACCATCAGGAAATGCAGGTATTTGCATCACGATGCATTACAGTGGCAAAATTTCATGGTTGGGGGTCACCACCACATGAGGAACTGTATGCAAGGGTCGAGGCCTTAGGAAGGTTGAGAACCACTGCCATAGGAGAAGAGGCAGCAACAGATATATTTCCATAAGACAAGGGAACTGGAAGTGGCCAAGGAAGGTCACATTTACAAAATAAAGAGAAGGAAGCCCTTCCATTCAAAGGAAAAAATGTGTGTGTGTGTGTGGGGGGGGGAGAACCTCACCTGTCTCTTTTGACCTTTGAGCAAATGAGTTACTATAGTAACTAGTATAAGGGAATAGTGATCGCTCAGAGGGGATATCAAGGCAGGAAGTTCTGCAGCCTTTATAAGCCATGGCGAAAGACCCCAGTGTACCCTTCTCCCCCTCTCCACGTGGGAGTCCATTCTGTGTCTCTCTCTCCCCATTGGGAGTCTGTGCTTGTTCTTCAATAAATCTCCACCTTTTCTACACCACTTTCTGTCTGTGGATTCATTCTTTAATTCTGGCAGGCAAAGACTCCGGGGTCCAGTCCAAAAACTCCGTATCAGAGATGAGAGAATTGCAATGGGTTTGGACAGATTCTGAGAAAAATTGATAATTTTTTTTTAAATCAGATGTGGTGTTATGCTCAGTGTTCGGGGTCCCCAATAATCAACCACCAGGGAGCCTTTTCTGATGCAAAAGCAAAGAGTCTTTATTCAAACCCAGGTTTGGCTCCAGCCTCTTTCTGGCGCAGCAGTGAGATGAGAGAGAGCGGACCAGGCGGGAACAATGAGTTTTATGGGGTAGGATAAGTAGGGGGCTTAGGGAAATGAAGAGGGTTGCAGAGATTGGTCACTTGAATTAGGGTCTTTCTGTGGTTTAGCATAATTAGGACCCTCGCTGTGTTCCTGGAGCTTCATTGGTCCATTTGGGTGGGGGCGGGGAAGCTAGGACATGGCTGGCACACCTGTGGCCACTCCCAGAAGAGGGTGGGGGTTTAGGCAGGGGGCCCAGCCCTATAGGACAAGGTGGAGGGGAGTTCCTTTCTGCTTTGTCCTTTCAGTGGCACGTGAGGGAGAGAATTAAGAATGATATCCTACTTTATGAAAAGATAAGGTTATTCACTGAACAGGAGAAAAGTCAGAAGAGTGTAACAACGAGTTAAATAGGCAGACATTTGAATATATTGATGTGAGGTTTATCTGAATCCTATTTTATTATTATGTAGAAAAATGTATAACTAAATCAGTATATATTATTTCCCATCTTTACAAAACTAATGATGGTGATTTCATTTTTAATCACATGACGTAAGAGTCAATTTATTAGGTATACCTATAGGTTATATTACATGGCCATAACAGTTTAAAAATAAAAAGTACTTTCCATGAAACAGATAATATTATCTATTATATAAAGCCATTGTCCAATTTATTTTCTTTTATATTTGAATATAGAGTACACAAAAGTAAAAGCCTACAGAATTCCAAATAAATTACGATCTTTATTGAATCAATTTCTTAAATATATTTTCTGGTCTTTTCTTTTCCTTGCACATTTGTTTTTGCAATTCAAATAACTATACTTACTTTGTTAAATCAGTTATCTTTAAACTGATGTAATTGAAGTCCTTTTCTTCTGTAGTTTTATTGAATATAAAAGGTTACATTACCATTCAGTCACCAATTAACTGTGGCAACCAAAAAGGAAACACATAATATGCCTGCATACCTAGAAAAATAAGGGCAAGACTTAATGGAATATTTTAAAGGTACAGTTGAAAGGTTGAGAGGAAGAACAGAACAAAAGAGGGAGGAGAAGAAAGTCCTAACTGGAGAGAGGACTGTGCTTTGCTATTTCTTTAAAAGATGGTGCTTCATTCTGACTCCTCTGGAACATCAGCTTTACATCCCAGGGTGCAATTAAATATTTTAAAAAGAGGAGTATAAGAAAAGATCAAAAAGGTTCTTCCCGAAGTTAAAGTGGAATAGATCAATGAAAAGGATTTTTTCGAGCAAATCCCCTCTTTAAAGTTCAGCATTTCATTTACTGTAAAATTACAGTAGCCTTTGAAAATTTGATTCCGTTTATGTCCTCATTTACCCTTGGTTTTTAAATACTATTAATCCTATTTTCTTCTGTGTTCCACCAGGCACATTTTCATATTTTTATTCTCAGTACATTTTCTTTTTGTAAAATAATCCCTGTTTTCATGGACAGTATTGCCAGTTTTTGCATGTGTTTTGATAACTTTTTGTTCATATTTATCTAAATAATGAATAGCTTTAGTGCGTACATCACTTATTATGGCATTAAAGGATCAATTTACTTGTAATTATGTATGCTCTTGAAGTATGGTAGCAATTAACTCAGGTAGAAACTGTGATTTGGCTTCTGTACTTATTTGTTTGCTAAAACAATAGAAGTTATTCAGGACTTATGTATGCTATCCCAATACTCCATTGATGATGATTTGAAAATCCCGTTGATTGTGATCTCACTAGTCATCGAAGCACATTTGTCTGGAAACCAGGACAGCTCAGTTATCCTAAATTGTGTCAGTAGCTACAGATAATGCATTTCTGTTACTCAGTGGTCCTGGAATCTGGACAGCATAGTGGTCCCAGATAATGTGTTTCTATTGATTCAGTGATTCATAGATACTTTGGATAACTAACTTGCTCCATTTTGCTTCTGTAAATGCTTTGTATGAAACAGGTTTCTCATTCTAGGCCCAAAGATGTAATTGATACCTTTGTGAAAGTCTACAATATAAGCCAGATGTGGCAAGTTGTTTGGTTCTGTGAGATTTGGAGTGCTGAATTGCTCCCTTGTATGCCACTGGTCTTTAATAAAAGACTCCATAATTCCACTTCTTGAGGCCTCCTTTGTAAGATGGGGGTACACTACAACATTCTGTTTATACTAAATATCTTTGGGACAATCTTAGACTGAATGGTAAAATGTGAATCACAGCTGAGACTGGTTTGGCTCAGTGGATAGAGCGTAGGCCTGCAGACTGAAAGGTCCCAGGTTCGATTCCAGTTAAGGGCATGTATCTTGGTTGCGGGCACATCCCCAGTAGGGGACGTGCAGGGGGTGTCTGATCAATGTCTCTCATCGATGTTTCTGACTTTCTATCCCTCTCCCTCTCTGTAAAAAAAAATCAATAAAAAATATACATATATAAAATGTGAATCTCAGATTTCGTTGCTAATGGATTCTCATTGAACTGTGTTGACCTTTTAGTTCATATCTTTTCTATATGCCATGGTCTCACCTCACTATTTAGTGAAATGGGACAAGCATGACTACATGAATATGACTGCAAATTTATCTGATTACATAGACAGTAAACTGCCAGGGAGTATTTCAGTTCTCCCAGCAAAAGGAGTTACCTCAAATTATTACTGACTAATAATTCTCTCCACCGCATGCACCTAAATCCAATTCCCAACAAGCTCCTAGGTTCACAGTGAGAAGGCTAACCCCTATTTTGTAAAACTACTGTTTGGAATTCTCTGTTGTTTTTTAGATTGCCTCTTATTCTAAAAAAAAAAATAACTTAGCTTTCTGGCCTGCTTGAATAATGAGGAAGATAAACTTAGCTGTCTGACCTTGTAGGCCAGAGACTAGATATGCCCATACTCTCAATGTCAGGCCAGGCGTATTTTTTAATTGGATAGAACAACATTGTTTTCAAGGCCAGCAGTGAGAAAATCACTAAGCGCACAGTGTGCTGGCTCTTTAATAAAAAGGGAAGTTCTGCTTGTAGCCTTGCATAGAATTTGAATTCATTTTCTGTAAGCCCACCGGTGAATAAAGTGTGATTCCAAACTCTCTGAATATTGCTTAATTAATTCTGGTTTTCTGTAACAACTAAAGTAGGGCATGAAGTGAGATTTAAGTTGCCTCATTAGTATATTTGTTCAACCTAAGTCACTATACCTTTGAACTATTAGAAGAGAAAGGAACCAAAGTCTGGGTTCTCTTTTCTAGGATGCAAATACATGCTGTATATCAATCAGCATAGTCCGACCCTGGCTCATGTCTTTCTGATTGGAATGAAAGTCTAAAGCCTGACTCCTGACTTGCATGGCCCTTCAATAAAGCATTTCTTCTTAATGCATACTATGTAAAATTGTGGGACTGGTCAAGAACGCTCTTGGCTATTAAGTAGTCAATGACGTATTTCACACGATGACTACCCAGCCTAATTTCAATGTCACTTTTTTTGAGTTAAAAAATATATAAACTTCCAATCCATTTGTTTCATGCTCATTTCAGTGTCATCATCCAGCAAAAGCTCAATCTTAGATAAGTTTCTCTCTCGGGACTTTTCTGTAGTACAGTGGGGCCTTCCTGGTGAAAATCACAACCACAGGAACTGGTATCATCTGAATAGTTTATCTTTAGGTCATCATGCATATAGTTAATCTATTACCTTCCCTCCAAGTATCAACACTTTCCTCTCCAAACTCAAATCCAGCAAACTCTCTTTCTATTTATTTCACTGAGTAAACTGAACCATTAGGAAATAATTTCTACAACCTCCCATTGTCCCGTCCATTCAAGGAGCTACATCTGTGCCTATGAACTCTGCCTTCATTTCTGCTGTGAAAACCAGTTAATGACTTCCGGTTGGACATGGCAAAATGCCTATGGGCTTCCCGTGGCCTGTAAAAGTCTATGGAATCTGCTTCCTGCTGCCTCATAGATGTTATCTCCCAACAGTCTCTACCTGATTCACTAACCACAAGATGCCTTTTTTAATATATATATATATATATATATATATATATATATATATATATATATAGTATATTTTATTGCTTTTTTACAGAGAGGAAAGGAGAGGGATAGAGAGTTAGAAACATCAATGAAAGAGAGGCATCAATCAGCTGCCTCCTGCACACCCCCTGCTGGGAATGTGCCCACAAGCAAGATACATGCCCTTGATAGGAATCGAACCTGTGACCTTTCAGTCTGCAGGCTGATGCTCTATCCATTGAGCCAAACCGGTTTTGGCAGATACTTGCCTTTAATGTGCTCGTTGTTTGAAATGCTCTTTATCAAATGATCACATGATGCACTCCCTCAAGGCCTTGAATATGAGAATCTGACTCATGCTAAACATCAATGAGAAATGCTGCATGCAATCCAAATCTCACACTAGTTATATAAAGTATGTCAGTCTGATGGTGAGAAATTTGCAGTGGCTGGAACAGCGTATCTTCCTATAAATAAATTATGTGGTAGATGTAAAAACATCTTTAATTTTCTGTCTGGATACTCCTATTAACAACAAAAACATAATGATTATGCATCTGTCAAATTCACTGTATATTGCAAAGAAATTGAATGGAAATGAACAGAAAGAATTATAAATAATGTTGATGCAAAGAAACAAGGTTTACAATGTAGAAACAAATATTTAGCTTTGCATTGAATTCTTTAGCAATTAGAAAAATTATTTCAATTATAGTGATAAAAGAAAATAAGTGTGATAATTTTGTGTTTGTAATAGTTTCCTATTGCTGCATAAAGCATTTTTAATTACAGTGGTACCTCGAGATACAAGTTTAATTCATTCCGTAACCTTGAGGCGTGGGAAACTATGAGATGCTCCAGTAGCGGTAAACTGGTGGGTAGTGTGCAGCAGGCCAATCTGCACAATTACTCCTATCTCAAACGTTGCTCGTATTTCAAAGCAAAAATCACTCGCTCGACGGCTTGTATCTCAAAAATCTCGTATGTTAGAGCACTCATATCTCGAGGTACCACTGTACTTAGTGACTTTGAAAAGCACCCATTAGGTCAATCAGTGATGTTCAATAATTAAAAATCTACCCATGAACCAAGAAGTCACTGGTTTTAATTCCTTATCAAGGCACATGCCTGGTTGCTGGCTCCATCCCCAGTGAGGGGTGTGCAGAAGGTGGAAAATAAATGTTTCTATCTCTCTATCCTTCTCACTTCTTCTCTCTCTAAAATCACACACACACACACACACACACACACACACACACACACACTAATAAAAGGGAAACATAGCAATTAACCATCACTCTGCTACAGCCACCAGCCAACCAGGAACAAGTATGCAAATTAACCCAACAAAGATGGCAGAGGCCACAGACCTGGAGTGAACAGGAGGAATGGTTTGCCCCTGGCAATGAAGGAAGCCAAGCTTCCTGCCTGCCCAAACCAGCACTGGCCTCTCCTCAAGGCTAAAATGTTTCAATTATAGAAGATAAATAAAGCCCCACAAAGATGGCAGCGGCCATGGAGCTGAAGCCAGCTGGAAGCTTGTGTAGCCCCTAGTGATGGAGGAAGCCAAGCTTCCTCCCCACCTGGCCTCCACTCAAAGCTACAAATTTCAATTATGGAAGATAAATATATCCCAGATACCAGGGCCTCCATTTGGGATGTGGCTAGCATGCAATCCACCACAGGCCCCTCACCCAGGCAACTACACGCCCCAAGGGAACACCAACTCTGATCTGGGACACCTTTAAGGGTAAATGGACTGGCCCCAACTCGTACACCAGGCCTCTATCCAAACTAATAAAAGAATAATATGCAAATTGACCATGACTCCCAACACAAAAATGGCTGCCCCCATGTAGACACAAGATGGCAGCCACAAGATGGCCAGCAGGGGAGGGCAGTTGGGGGTGACCAACCCTGCAAGGAAAGGCAGTAAGGGGTGACCAGGCAGGAAGAGGAGGGAAGTTGGTGGTGACCAGGCCTGCAGGGAAAGGCAGTTGGCTGGTCTGCCTGATGGTTAAACTGCTGGTCAGGGGATGATTTGCATATTAGCCTTTTATTATATAGTATATACACTGATTATATATATATATATATATATATATATATTTAAAGCACTCGTTTATTATTTCACAGTTTTCATAGATTATAAATCTGGGCACAGCTTCAGTGGGTTCTCTACCTTACTACTTAGATATTACAAGACTGAAACAACACATCAGCTTGGTTGTTAATCCTCACCTGAAGCTTTAGACCTTCTTCCACAATCATTCAGGTTATTGATAGAATTTACTTATTGCATTTGTATGAAAAAGCAAACTTGATAGAATTTAGTTATCAAGTTTCATATCTAAAGAGAGCCATGGATGCTATCAGTTCCTTGAGGTTATCCTAACTTTCAATTCCTCCACAGGTAGGAGTTTTGTGTTTTGTTTTTTTGTTCTCCCTAGTTTATTAAGAGAGAATCTATTTGATTTCTTCTTGTCAGAGTCTCACATAATGGTCTTGAACAAAATTTTTATTTCTATTTTAAGAAAGTGTCAGAATAATTTTTTTTCATCACAGGATAAAATGTCTTCTAACCAAATAAAACGGCTACAAATGGTTGCTAAGTTTGTGAAAGCACACAAACATTAAATATAATATTAAAAACAGTGGGGGAGGCAAAGTTTGGATAGAAGAGTGAAGGAGGGAACATCTGTATAGGTCAGCATCTCCAGGGAGACCTGAGCGGTAAAAAGGTGCTAGCTATCTGAAGATTCTCGCGGTAAATATTTCAGGAAGCAGAGGAGGAAATTCAAAATACCAGAGACAGAAAAGTTCCTAGGTCTTAAAGAGAGAAAGAGAGACCTGTGAAGCTAGAGTCAAGTTAGTAAGAGAGAACTCATTAAAAAATGACACTGCTACTAGTTGTCATTCAAACTTTATTCGTATGATTTTCAAAGCCATGTCCTTCCTTATTCTCCTGGAGGATTTTTATGGGCAGAGAATGTAACCATTTTTTCAAGCATGTACATCCCTGGATCTTAGCACACTACATAAAACATATTGTATATTTAATATATTATACTTTAAAAAAAAATCCAGGATTCCCTTCGTTCACATGTAAAATGAGAAATAACGAAGTCTAACAAGTGTTGATATAGAAATTAAATAAAATAAGGACTAAATATTAATACTTGACTTATAGTAAGTACTGAAAATTGTTAAATCACGTCAGATCTCATAAAGTTTATTTTTAATACAAACATTCAATCTGTGTGTGTTTAGTAAGACTGTCATGGTATTATGCTAAATACTAAAAAAAATCTGTTAAAACATACAAAACACCTTTGGTTTCATGATCTAGATTTGTAAAAATAGTGTTGGACTTAGAGAGACAGGTATTAAAATTTTCCCTCCCTGATTTCCAAATGTTTGATTTTGGTAAAGGACTTAACCTTTCTGAATGTCATTGTTTTTGTCATTTTTTAATGATGACAATAATACATATTTACAAGGGTTGCTCTGAAGATTAAATAACATAATATTTATAAAGCCGTTTGGCCAAGAAAGACATTAAAATATTATTTTATATACTTTTGAGGGAAAGATGAATCTTCCATGAAAACTGCCTTAAAGACATTAAAAACACTTCATATTTTATATTTTCTAAGAAACTAATTGGTTATAGGACAATTCAAAATCCATGTCTATACTGACTACATATCATTTTATAAAGTTCCAAAAGGACCTATTTCGCAAATGCTGTGCCCATAGACTATCACTGGCTTACTAGTGTGAAACTAAGATAAAAGTGAGCCAAAGAATAGTTTTATATGTAGATAGATCTACTTTATCAACTAATAAGTGAGTTAAAAAAACTGTAACTATAAAATATCCAATATTGCTACCCTCAAGAAGTGGAGCCTGGATATTCTAATTAAGGTCATTGGAAAAGCTGAATACTTGAAAGACCGCACAACACTTTGTGTGCAAATAATGACATTTCACAGCTCTCTCATAAATACCTCTTGAAGAAGAGTCCATGTATCATTTGAGAGTATATATCAGTTCAATTTCATCTGAACCAAATGGCATTTTCAAGAACTTTTATATCTTTATTTGATGGCTTCTTCCAGCACTGTAAGTATTAATAGGTGATCAAATTGAAGAATGTTTGTTCTGACCTTCACATAGCTCTATTTCACTGTTGGCTTAATATCTCTTACAAAGCACCTGAAGTGCATTAAGTAATTTCTCATTTCTCTATGATTCCATGATGCCTTTGTCACAAAACAAATGATAAATCAATAGATGTGTAGAAATCCAAATAAAAGCACACAATAAAGTATCTTCTACTTTCTTCTGACACCTTAATTCTTAAACTTTCAGCAGAAAAACATCCAGATAACTTTTCAAATCTACTCTGTGTTTGTAGGCAATTTTGTTCATTATTAGATATTTGGTGAAGGACAATAGCTATATATATTATGCATGTATATTTTAATAAAGAAAAGCAGGAAATAAAAATGATCACGGAATAGAGGTATGCACATATGAAAAGATATATAAGAGATCTTTGAAAAAAATCCCACAAAGTCATATTTATAAAGCAAATTCATAGTTCATAATCTTGGGTAGTATTTTTAAGTTGAAAGGGCATGGAAGGATGTGTGCCCACAAAATGATGAACCTACAAAAGAAGAGGTAAACATATTAAAAAGACAAAGAAGTTCAGCCAGTAGAGTGATATGGAAAATACTATGAAGTTAAATTTACATTCAATCAGAGAGTCAAGAGTTGAGATAAAGAAACCTACCAGAAAACAAAAATCATGTTAAGTCAATTTTGAATAAATCTATTTAAGACACAATGTGAAAATTAATATAGAAATTGGCATCCAGATAACTAACAAAATAGAAAATATTAGGCAAGTATTAACTTTAGCTAAATAAAGGAGTAGAAGAGGAAGGTTAAGTTAGTAACAGCATTAATAACACTTGGCTCAGCAAGTGAACAAATGTTTACGTGGAGCGAGAATATCACAAGCGATGAAACTAGATGGCTTGGAATTGAATGTCAATGTTGCCTCTACATTGCCTCACATATGGCTGTGTGACCATATGTGAGTCCACAGCCCATGTGGCCTTGAGTTAAACCACTTGGAGAAAGGGCTGACATGCAAATTAATACACAAGACAAAAAATATAAATTTGGAAATTATGGGGGAAGTCAGTTGTGAACTTGGTACAAGGGACCAAGTTTCACTGAGTCTCAGTTCCCATCTGCTTATATTTACTAAAATATGCAATTGCCTTTCAGGAATGCAAACAGATATATCAAATGTGATAATTAATTTTTTACAAAGAGGAAGGAAGAGGGATAGAGAGCTAGAAAACATCAATCAGCTGCCTCCTGCACACCTCCCCCTAGGGCTGTGCCCCCAACCAAGGTACATGCCCTTGACCAGAATCGAACCCGGGATCCTTCAGTCCACAGGCCAATGCTCTATTCACTGAGCCAAACTAGTCAGGGAATAAAAGGTGATTGTTTAGTAAACAGTAAGATTATCAGGTTGGGAGGCTGTGTTTTAGGCCATTGATTTATCAGCAGTAGGTAATAAGATGGTGATATTATTTACCACCCTGTGAATATCAAAGAACCTCATTCAGCCTTCTGATTTGAGTTCTCCCAGTTAAATTAATTACTGTTGATCTTGGTTCTTAGCAACCATAGCCTTATTATCTGCACTTTTTTTTTTCTTTACATGTTCATTTATAGTTCCTTTATCATTAAGTGCCTTCATAGAAATAACTTGCTTAGAATAGTGCTTTGCCCTGTTATCTTCTATTTTTTGGTAATGATACCTACTATATTAAGTAAATTGATCAAATAACTCATACAGAGAGGTGAGATAAAAGCATATGTGTGCTTATTGAGGAACTTTCAGATCTAAATATTTTATTAATTTTTTATCAAAGTTACTGGGTTGACATTGATTAATAACATATAAATGATATGTGTACATGTTTAATCACACTAATAATCAATAGATTATTCCTTAAAATCTTAGAATTGATAATTAAGTAAATTATCAATATTAATGAAGTTTAAAAGTATATAAGAAAAATATTGATATTAGAAAGCAAAAAATATATATTTAAAGGTTTTATAAGTAGCAGGCCTAGAAGGTATGTAGATTTTTTTCTTAGAAGCATATAACTTGTTTGATTTTAAAAATTTGTGTTCATGAATTATATTTACAAATAATTAAGTTACACTTTGTAAATATATTATTAAATTATTTATAAATAATGTTTATGTCAGACTGATGATTAAGTATATAAATTAAAGAGAAAAAATAGATGAGAAGAAATACCTTTCCTTTTCTTTGGTTTTCCTCTTCTGTTATGTGATGTTTTCATATTCTTGATTATTTTTGACTGTTTAACTATTACATTTAAAAATAAAAGAAAAATTTAGAGGCTGGGAGAAAACATTTAAGATTGCTTCAGATAGGACACAGAGACTTTTGCAATCCCTGGTGACTACAATCTAATTGTAGCAATTGAGATGTTTTGAATCTTGGATTTAGTTCCTGTGAAGGCTTTACTATTTGCAATTATCTTTATCCTAAAGGATATTGTTTAGAGCCTCAATTTGAAAATTTGTGATATTTGCTTGGAAATCACTTATAAAGCAATATCTGAGCTTCACATTTTGTGTCCCTAGATATGACACACTCAAAAACTCCAGTCATCAATTTAGTCTCTCAGCTACTTCTTCTAATCTACCCATGTTCCCTGAGAAACTACCCAGAATATTGGGCTAATTTCTTTTTAATTCCTTCTCTGAAGGGATAGTGGTCCATAATGCATCCATGCTTTTCAAGTTGATCTCAGAAGATTTGTTCTTTTGCATTACCTAATTCACCATTACTATTAGTAAAAATATGAGGTAATTTTCAATTAAGGTCACCATATGAAAGGCATACAGAATTAATAACTTTCTCTTTTCATTATGGAATTGATGTCCTTGGGCTGGTGTAAAAATTTGCACCAAATGAAACAACAGAAATGTTTTTCTCTGAAAGCTATAGAGACCAGTGGTTTGAAATTTACTTAGAAGGACCATGTCTAGAGCAGCAGTTCTCAACCTGTGGGTCGTGACCCCTCTGGGGGTTGAAGGACCTTTTCACAGGGGTCGCCTAAGACCAGCGGAAAACACCTATTTCGAATGGTGTTAAGAACCAACAGACCACTCCTCGGTGTAGCAAAGTGTAGCAATGTAGTTTACTGTTGTCATATAAAGACTGTTACCCATGCTACACCACGATTCAAGACAAAATTTTATTTGTAATTAGAAATAAATATTTCACAATATATAATTACATATTGTTTTTGTGATTAATCACTATGCTTTAATTATGTTCAATTTGTAACAGTGAAAATACATCCTGCCTATCAGATGTTTACATTACAGTTCATAACAGTAGCAAAATTACAGTGGTGAACTAGCCACAGAAATAATTTTATGGTTGGGGGTCACCACCACATGAGGAGCTGTATTAAAGGGTCATGGCATTAGGAAGGTTGAGAACCACTGATCTAGAGGTCCCTCATTCCTTGGTTTGTAGATGCCAAGTTTCTTCCTCCATCTTCCTCCATGTGTATGCATTTCTCTTTTCTGTCTACCCTGAGGCTATTTTCCACTAAAAATAGCATCCACCTGCCCCTGGTTGGCATTGCTGAGTGGTAGAGCATGGTCACAGTATGTGCTTGGTCAGGGCACATGCCGGAGTTGTGGGCTTGATCTCCAGTGTGGGGCATGCAGAAGGCATTAAATCAGTGATTCTCTCTTATCATTGATGTTTGTATCTCTCTCTCTCCCTCTCCTGTCCTCTCTGAAATCAATAAAAATATTTTTAAAAAATAGCACCCACCCAGATAATGCTGGATGAACTCATCTCAAGGTCCACAAGTTAATTATGTCTGTAAAATGGCTTTTATCCAAATATGACCACATTCATAGCCTCCAGAAATAAGAACAAGGACATGTCTTTGGGGGCTATATCTTATGTAAATAAACTTACTACAAATACATTGAAACTTTCTGAGTTTTGAGGAATCTGTGTTTTAGGAATCACAGTCAAGATATGAAACTTAATTATAATACTAAATAAAGTATTTTAACTACATGGATTAAATATAAAGATTTTAAAAAATAACTGAAGTAAAAAAAACACACAAATATTGCTAGTTTTCTTCTATCCTTTGACTAGCAGTCAGTATTTCGTTTTCTACACATATAAAAGATTACCATTAACATAAACTCATAGTAAATCACATCCATAATAAAAGTTATAAAGCACATAACCTGGGTGAGCCTCTTTTTGGGGTCTCTGGGGATTGTTTCAGAACTGGCAGGGGCTGAAACCCCATTTCATGAGAGCCATCTGAAAGCTGGGGCCATAGGGTGGCTCCCACTGCGGGGAGTCTACATTAGCTGACTTTAACCTAGAGACTCAGGGGCCAAGCAGAGCTTTGAGTATGACCTTGAGAGGGTCTAGAAACTTGGGGCCACAGGGCCAGCCCTGGTGTTGTAGTGTGCTGGGGGCCTGGGCCTGTGGGAGCCAGCTTGCTGATGGGGTGGTTGGAAAGTCTGGTTCTGAGGTTATCAGCCTGGAAAAGCTGGATGCCTGGGTTTGCACTGAAACTTTTTGGGTCGCCTTTATATGGCATCTATTTTATTGGCCACCACCACGCACGGGATCTCTAACCTGACCTCCCGAAGCTCTGTATACCAGGTGCCCAGGATCTTGAAGGTGGCTTTCCTCTGCACAGTGGACACCATGATGCAGGTGTGGGTCTTGTGGCAGGAGGAGGCACGCATACTCTGGAACTGCTCCTGGCCTGCTGTATCCTAAAGTCCACAAGCACAGTCTTGTTGTCCACTGTGGCATGTGCTTGAACACGGTCAGGGCATATGTGGAAAGCAGCTGGGGCTGAAATCCATGCATGAAAATTCTCTCCATGAGTTTGGACTTGCCCACAGCGCTGTCCCCAAATCAGATGAGCATCATATTGTCATCAGCAGGCAGCCCAGGGTTACAGGAATCAGCTGGAGCCTTGCCAGAGCTGGAATGTGCCAGGTGCCACCAGATCTGGCTTTCTTGGAGTCAACCAGTAGCTTGGTGTCATAAGAGCTTCCTGGAATGGCACAAGATGGCAGGCACCGGGGTGTGCTGGGGGCCAGGGCTCATGGGAGCCCTCCAAGAGCCAGGTAGGCTGGGGTCAAAGGCCTGGTGGATGATGAAGTAGGATGCTCCCTTCACTTTCCTTCTTCCACAGGGAAGGTGTCCTCTGTACTGATCTGCTTCAGCCTGGTTGGAATTATGGGATAATTCAAATTTATCTTTTCTACCCTCCTTAATGCATCTTTTCTTATTCATGGGTGTCACCCAGGTACTGCCTTCTCTCATCTGGAATCCTTAGATCTTGTGAAGCTGTTCTCATGCATGGATGATTGCTTAAATTGATGTTTCTAGGAAGCAGTGGGTGCCAGAAATTCTTATACTATCATTTTGGTCCATTCTTTCATTTTAGCATTTCCAAAGTAAAGTAGAATTGCCCAACATGGGCAGACACTGGCCCATCAGTGCTTTCTAAACAATTTCTCATATATTTTGCTTCTGAAAAAGAGTCTCTATGAAAAGTCAGCATCCCACTGGTTCACTCCAGGCGCACTGTTTACAATGCTAGACATGTCAAAAATGAGATCTTATTAGGCTATCATTACACTCTAGCTGTGTCTATGAGTAGGAAAGTAGCTTATCCAAAGTTGTACAACTGGCAACTCTCAGGAAATGTGCAAAAATAACTTAGTAAACTGAAATTGAAAAGCAAGATTTAATAAGGGAAATGCACTAAAGCATATCAGTAATATTGAGAAAAAATGTATGTATACTGAGATTATTTTGACCACCCCATCAGTACTTCCTTGGGCCACCTTTTGCCTTCAATACTGTGGCTATTCTTCTTGGCATTGACTCCACGAGATGTTGAAAGGTGATGCAAGGAATCTGACACCATGCCTGATGAGTAGCATGTCCAGTTCTGTGAGATTGGATGGTTGTGGAACCAGCTGCCTGATGGCTCTTTTAACTTCATCCCACAAATGCTCAATTGGATTGAGATCTGGTGATTGTGGGGGCCACCTAAGCAAGGTGAAGTCTCCCTCATGTTCTTGAAACCGCTCCTGCACAATACGAGCACCGTGGCATGGCGCATTGTCTTGTTGGAAGAAGCCATCTCCATTGGGATACGCCGTCAACATGACAGGATGAACTTGATCAGCAATGATTTTAGGTATGTTGTGCTATTCAGATGTTGTTCCATATGAATCAAAGGGCCCAAATCATGCCAGGAAAACATGCCCAAACCATAACACTGCCCCCACCAGCTTGAAGGGTTGTACTCATGCATGTGGGGTGCATGCTTTCATGATGTTTCTGAGAAATTCTCACTCTGCCATCTGCATGATGCAACTGCAAATGTGATTCATCAGACCACATGACTTTTTTCCAATTCTGGACTGTCTAATCCTTGTGTTCATATGTGAATGGGAGACATTTAATCTTGGTAATTGTAGACAACAAAGGTGTTCGAACAGGCTTTCGGCTTCCGTATCCCATACAATGCGGTGTACGGCTAATTTGCCTATAAATGTCAGGTGGTCATAATAATCTGGACACTCGGTGTATATCCAGTGCATGAAAATTTGTGCACTGGGAGAGGGTGGGAAGGTAGGTGTCCCTCAGCCTGGCCTGCCTCTCTCATAGTCCAGGAGCCCTCAGGGGATTGTCTACTGACAGCTCAGGCCCACTCCTTGCAGGGAGCGGGTCTAAGCCACACTCTGGCCTCCCTCTGGGGAGGCAACCGGGCCGATCGGGGAAGGGGGCTGCCCCCATCACCCCACGGCTACTGCCACTGCTTTCCTTGGCCCTCACTTCTTAGTGCTGGCCCCACACCCTGCCCACTGGTGGGTGGGGGAGATCTGGGGCCAGGCTGGCTGGGGGAGGGGCTGTGGGAGGTTGAGGTACAGCAGGTTGCACCCCATCCAGCCTCTCCAAAGGTGTGGTGCCAGGACCGGGCCTGCGCTTCTGCCTCGGTGGCTGCCTGTGCAGAAGGGGCAGCACTGGGACCAGAACCACACAGCCCCCTCTCCCACTGCCCCTGCGGAAGGGGTCATGGCTCTGGACCAGCCTGAGCTGCCACCTTTCCCATGCTGCTGGCCATCGGCCCTCACAGCAGCTGTGGCTTTGTCCAGAGGATGTCCGGAAGACATCTGGTCTAGCTGGTCTAATTAGCATATTGCTGTTTCCATAGTATACTAGCGTCCCCATGCATAAAATTTGTGCATATTAAAAGGGAACTAATTAGAAGAAATATTTTAATATTGCTATCTGCCCTTTCTCTATAATAGAAATGTCAGAGATGAAAGAAAATTAGTAAAATATATATGAAAATCTCCCTCCTGTCAGAGTCTGAGGTGTGCCGTGGGACCCGGAGTCAAGTCCCCGCCTACCCACGCATGCCTCGAAATTGTATAAGACCCAGCCAACCCCACCCCATCAAGCCCCACCAGGCAAGGGATGCAGGACCAGCCTCATATCCCCTGTCAAGTCCTGCTGAGCAGGTGACACAGGATGCAGCCTTATGTCCCCCATCCAGCCCTGCTGGGTGGGGGACAAAGCCTCCTGCTAATTGAGCATAATGACCATTTGCATATTAGCCTTAAATTATTAAGATATGCGACATAGACAATAGGGTGGAGAAGGCTTGGGGCAGGGCAGGAACAGGGTGGAGGGGGCAGTGGAGGGAACAAAAGGAGACATTGTAATATTCTTAAAAAAGATTAAAAAAATGAGTGTAGCTGTGTTCCAATAAAATTTTATTTAAAAAGCAGGTGGAGCTGGATTTGATCTACAGGCTGTAGTTTGCTGACCTGTTTTATTTTATTTATTGATTTTTAGAGAGAGGGAGAAAGGGAATGGGGTGAGGAGGCGAGGAGAGAGAGAGAGAAACATTAATAGGCCCTTAACTGGGGCATGTGCCCTGATAGGGAATCTGGCAATCTCCTGTGCTGCTAACTCCTTTTAAGTAGATTTGCATTTCTTCTAGAATATGATCTAAGAACTTTTTTATTTTGTTTTGTTCATTCTCAGTGTTTTTCCCCAAAAAAAGCATATGATTTTTATTTCACATGTGCCATATATTTTCCTAAGTCTGAATATAGTAATGATAGTTTTGTTTTTAAGTTTCCCTGCCCCCTCACCCCCTGCATATTGTTTCCTCAAAATTCTATTTGTTTTTGTTAAATTAGACATTTTTCTCAGATATTGATGACCCCTGGTTATCTGCTCATGTCTAAGAGATTGAATAGTACAGTGGTTGCCTCTGTGGTGGGGGAGGTATTGACTGGGGCATGGCAAAACTTTCTGGGGAGATGGAAATGTGCCATATCTTTAGTGAGTTACGGGTTATTCAAGTGTATACAATTGTCAAGAGTCATTATACTGACCACTGCATTTTTCTATAATTGCTTAAAGAATATAAAAAACAGTTTATGAAAGCAAGCTGCTGAGTAGGTCTATGCAGGAGGTATGAGGGCTGGTTGACTCAGGAACTCAATAGAGAGAGTTGGAATTGGACTGTTGGAAAATATCTGATGTCAACCTATTTAGGTTTTCTTTTCTTGGTGAGTTGGACTCTGAAAGAGAACTAATACAAATAGGAAAAAACACACACACACACACAAACACACAAACAATTTGGAGAAAGCAGTATCCAGGGAGAAGAAAATGAAAACAAACAGGAAATGAAAGAATAGTAACAAAATACTTTGTTATTATAGTCAGAGATTGTTAATATAGTCTGGAGTGTCCTGTCTGGAGAGTTTAACCCTCACTTCACTGTCTGGGAGCCTGAGGGGAAGGGGCCCCAGGTGATGGGATGGGAGGGGGACTTCCTACATTCAGGATGGAGCATTCAAATAAGTCTCTGCGGGTCACAGAGCGGCCCCTCCCAGCCGTCCTGCTGTGTCCTGGGTTCAGAGACCCTGTTTCATCCTCTCAGGACAATGAATTTCCAGTCTTTGGTGGGGTGGGGGCAGGGCAGCTGCCCCGCTGTGCTGAGAGGAGAAGGAAATCTGAGGATGAGAGCCCTTCATAGACCAATCCTCTTGTTTTTGGCCCCAGCCCTGCTCCCACCTCCAGGGGTACTTAGTTGATTAACTCGGGCGCCTTTGGGGGTTTTGTGGCATAACTCCTGACTCAGGGTTCACTTCAGGGGCAATGTCCTCAGGCTACTAAGGCATGGACCACATTCTTCCATTTTCCAGAAGTAAATGTTTGTTGCTGTTGTCCCTTTCCACCTTATTCTTTCTGATTCACACTGTGGGGGGGCAGAAGAATGGCCACCAAATGTGGCCTGTGGTGTCTCCTGCCTCCTCCAGAGCCAGGTGTGCTCAGAGGGCAGGATCTTCCCACAGGCTTCACCAAAAACAGCTCTGGGGGGTGCCTCGGGGCCAGTGGGACTGACAGGAGTGGGGTGTGGCATAGAGGTGGTACCTGTGCTTCTGTTAACTTTCACAGTGTGTTTTATGCCATAGCATGTGGCGGTGGCTGTGAGGGGCCAAAGCGGGGCCTGTGGCCTGAGCTGAGGCAGCACTTGCAGGCCATCAGGAGTGCTCATAGCCATGGGGGGGGAGTACAGGCCACCCTCCCTGTCCCCCGGCCCCGCCCCCCCGCCTGCCACTGCTCAAGTCCTGCTGAGTGCACAGCCTGAATGGTCATTATGTGACAGTGTCCTGGGAAATTAGCATATTCCTCTCTTTTTAGTATATATATATATATATATATATATATATATATATATATACATACATATACATACATACAGTGGTACCTCGAGATACAAGTTTAATTCGTTCTGTAACCTTGAGGCGTGGGAAACTATGAGACGCTGGAGTCGCAGTAAACTTGTGAACTGGTGGGTCATGTGCAGCCGGCCGATCTGAGCGATTACTCGTATCTCAACTGTTGCTCATATTTCAAAGCAAAAATTGCTCACTCGACGGCTCGTATCTCAAAAATCTCGTATGTTAGGGCACTCGTATCTCGAGGTACCACAATACACACAAACACACACACACACATATATATATATATATATACATATATATATATATAAAGTCACCATACCCATTCATGCCAACAACTTATTATAAAAGTAATGGTAAAAAAACTTTAAAAGTTGGAAAGAGGATCGATTTTTGTAAACTTTGGAGGGAGATGAGAAACCATTTGTACTGCTCTGGCACTATGTAATGCAGTCAAATGAGCAGGGGTCATTCAATTTAAACAGTTTATTTAAAAGAAAAAAAAAAAAGCAAAGAAACAAACAAAAATAACAACTCTAGGCCCTGGCAAGATAGTTGGGCAGCTCCCCAGTCAGGGCACATAGAAGAATTAACCAATGAATTCATAAAAAAGTGGAACAACAAATCAATGTTTCTCTCTCCCTTTTTCTCTCTGTAAAAATCAATCAATAAATTTTAAACAGAAAAGAAATGAAAAGTAAAAAGAAAACCCTACAGTTTTCTAAGGGTAATTAATATGCTACATGGGGAGCAGCTAAAGAACCTCCAAATTAACAATAAGAAACCAAGATTTCTCCCAAGATTTAGGGGAATTTAGAAAATATATAACATATGTAGTAAATATTTTAATTGATAAACATGGCAACAAGTTAAACATTTTCTAGAAGATAAAGGTAGCTCAAAAAGGGGAAAATTTTGTAATGATAAGATCTGTCTGAAGATAACATGACATCATAAGGAAATGGTTTTTATTTTACTAGTTACATACTAGTACTAGAGGTTGGGTGCACAAAATTTGTACATGGGGGATGGGGTTGTGTATCCCTCAGCCCAGCCTGCACCCTCTTCAATCTGGGACCCCTAAAGGGATGTCTGACTGCCCATTTAGTCCTGATCCCACAACATCTCTCTCACAATCTAAGACTGCTGGCTCCCAACTGCTCATCTGCCTGCCTGCCAGCCTGATCACCTCTTAACCACTCCCTTGCCAGCCTGATTGATGCCTAACTGCTCCCCTGCCAACTCAATTGCCCCTAACTGCTCTCCCCTGTTGGCCTGGTCAACCCTAATAGCCCTCACTTGCCAGCCTGGTTGCCCCTAACTGTACTCTTCTGCCAGCCTAGTCACCTCAAAGTGCCCTCCCCTGCTGGCCTGGTCACCCCTAACTGCCTTCACCTGCTGGTCTGGTCATCCCCAACTGCCCTCCCCTACTGGCCTGATCCCCACCAACTGCTCTCCCCTGCAGGCCTTGTCCCTCACAACTGTCCTCCCCTGCAGGTCTGGTTGCTCTTAACGGTCCTCCCCTGTAGGGCTGGTCATCCCCAACTGCCCTCCTCTGCCAGCCCAGGCACCCCTACCTGCTCTCCCCTGCAAGCCGGGTCACCTCCAACTGTCCTCCCTTGCAGTCCTGGTCCCTCCCAATTGGCCTCTGCTTCTGGCCATCCTGTGGTAGCCATCTTGTGTTCACATGGGAGCAGCCAACTTGTGTGTTGGAGTGATGGTCAATTTGCATATTACTGTTTTAAATAGATAGCCTAAATGCATATTTGGAAAACTTGAAAAAAATCACTAAATAGTCACTTGAGTTGTTCGAATAGAAAACCTTTAAGTACAATTTAAGATAAAGTTATTTTATTTTCAGTGTTACAAGTATCCTTAGGCATAAGGCACCCCATGTTCTGACCGCTTATTTGCCTTACAATGCACTTTTTGTAAGTCATTGTGCAGGCTGCCCTTTCCACTAAAAAAAAACTACTGACTTCTTGACCTGCTATTTAATTAAGTTATATATGGCACAGTTTTAAAACACATAGGTTAAATGAGCATCATCAAATAATGTTTAGTACATATATTTTAAGTAGAAATAAAATGTAGATGTTAATTATGCTAGCCTAAAGCAAGGTAAGCAATAGCAGTTAATATTTTAAAAGTTTATAAATGTTTAATAACATATTAGAACTATAAGGGAATTCTAACTCAAGAGTAATCAACCTTGTTATATGGGCATTGACTAAAGTTTCACTATGTAGCAAATAAAGGGTCTGTTTAACCTTATTTATTGAATATTGCTTCTTCTTCTTAAAATAATCATGAGTAGCCAAAACCGGTTTGTCTCAGTGAATAGAGCGTCAGCCTGGGGACTGAAAGGTCCCAGGTTTTATTCTGGTCAAGGGCAGGTACCTTAGTTGTGGGCACATCTCCAGTAGGAGGGGTGCAGGAGGCAGTTGATCGATGTTTCTCTCTATTGATGTTTCTAACTCTCTATCCCTCTCCCTTCCTCTCTGTAAAAAAATCAATAAAATATATTTTAAAAATAAAAATAAAATAATCATGAATAAATTCAATTATTTCATATGCATTTATGAATATACAAAATTTGTGCACTGGGGGGTTCCTCAGCTCAGCTTGCACCTCCTCCAATCTGGGACCTCTCAGGGGATGTCCAGCTACCAACCACTCACCTGCCTTCCTGTCTGATTGCCCTTAACCATTTCTGCCTGCCAGGCTGGTCCCCGCAACTGACCTCCCCTGCAGGCATGATTGCCCACAACTGTCCTCCCCTGCTAGCCATCCTGTGGAGGTCGTCTTATGACTACCTGGGGGTGGTCATCTTATGACTACATGGGGGTGGTCATCTTGTGAGCGCATGAGGTTGGCCATCTTGTTCAAGAGTGTGATCGTCAATTTGCATATTACCTCTTTATTATATAAGATTTCTACAGAGAGAAAAGCTTTTGTAAACTCCAGATTATGTCAATTGTAGTGTAATATTTGATGTTTCATAAGTGCTAAAATCCTAAAGAAGTTTAACAAACATAAAAATATTACTATGATTTTTTACATCTTGATTAGAAAATGGAACTTCCTTCTCTCAAATAATCTTATCAAGTGAATATTCTAAGGTGAATAGTTTTGCTTTAATAAATATTTGGGTTTAAGTAATGATATATATTTTAAATACAGGTCAGTATTTCCTTTTCACTTTTGAAATTGCCTGCATAGATAAATTGAGATTGTGAACATTGCTTTTTGTTTGTTTGTTATTTTCAAGTATATCTCCATTGATTCAGAGAGGAAGAGAGAGAAAGACATAGAAACATCAATGATGAGAGAAAATCATTGATTTTGATCATCTGCCTCCCGATCAAACCTAAATGGGGATTGAGCCTGCAACCTGGGCATTTGCCTCAACCACCATGACCTCCTGCTTTCATAGGTCTACACTTAACCACTGAGCCAGGCTGGCTGGGCTGAACAATGATTTTAACAATAGCATTATTAACCCTCTATAGTGGACTCATTCTAATATCATATACAGACTTCCTATCATTTACAGCTCTGTGGTCCTGTGTAACTTTCCGTATTCAATGAGCTTAGTTTGTAAAATGAAAATAAAAATGGAATAGAATGCTTTTCCATCTTATAATATAAATCTTGAAGTGTTATTGAGAATTAATAGAACTAAATATAAAATAAATCAACAATATGCTTGAATGATTTTTGTTAATTCAATACATTTTGTGAATTCTAGTTCTTTTTCTATCAGTAGCATATTCTCCTACAGCCTCATTTAGATGATCTAACCCAGAGTTCAGAAAACTATGCAGAGAAC
Organism: Lasiurus borealis; assembly: GCA_004026805.1. NCBI lineage: Eukaryota > Metazoa > Chordata > Mammalia > Chiroptera > Vespertilionidae > Lasiurus > Lasiurus borealis. The sequence goes on from PVJN01004699.1 coordinate 63,599, forward strand.
TCTTATCTGACTCCTTTTTAAAATAGTATATGTATATTAGAATACAACCATGCTCATTTGTTTGTTGTTAATCTTCTGTGGATGCTTTCATATGAAGCAAGTAGTTGCAAAAAAACTACATGGCCCACAAAGACAAAGTTATTTACTATTTAGCTCTTTAAAAAGAAAACAGTTTCTGATCCCTAATCTAGAGAGGTACAGAAATCTATGAATATGCTTTTACCCAGATTTCTGATGAATTCATGCACAGCTACTTTTATCACAGCTGCATTTGTTCTGTTCTGAAATGGTTTTGAAAACTGTTGCATTTACATTTTCAATCCATTATATTTCTATTATTAAAACTGATAAGATTTCAACATATCGGCAGTAAAAAAACTGACTGTACATTTATGATTTTCTAAGATTTAAATTGTGCATATAGCATATACCAATTTCAAGATTTCTAAGTTTCAAAATCTTTTAGAATTTGGGCTGTTCCTGCCCTACCCGCTTATCCTCCAATGTTATTTTACCTTTATTCTAAGGCAATTAATTTATTCCAACTTTGTAACTCTTCTAGGGTCCCAAAGGGTGAAGCTAGATCGCTGATCACCCCTCTGCAGGTGTAGAAAATGACGCTCCTTTTACTGTGGACATGGACCCCTCCACAGCAGATGTTAAGGAACTCAGGCTGGTACCTTTGGGGCAGAATGCCACTTACCTGTATCTATGCAGTAATCCTGGACAGCAATTCTTCTTATTAAACTAGAAGCCTGATGATGCACAAAATTTGTGCAAGGGGCTCTGTCCAGTGTTTGGACAGGTTCAAACCTTGGACTGATGAGAGGGCACAGTCCTTCCCTGGCCACATGCAAGTCCCATCTTGGAGAGTAGAGCCTCCCAGCATAATTATAGTCAACAACCGTAGTTGTAAGCTTGAACCTGTGGTCTGAACATGTGGCCCCACGTGCCTAAGTGACATAGGCTGTGAGGAAACAAAGCTTGATCAGGTGCATGGAATTGAGGAAGATCGAAACCCACAAGAATGTTGTAAACATCTTGACCACACCCTCACTTTGCCTTGTGGCATCTGCTGTAAAATAAAGACACGGCTTGTGGTCCATGGTGCTGCTGCCTCCCCATTAGGGAAGCAGTGTCCCGCCGAGTCCCAGCTTTCCTTCTCTTGTCTGTCTTTTCTAATCCTTCACCGCCCCACTGGGGTTCACCCTTGGCCTTGCCGGTGTGGCACAGAGCTCGGCTCCTGCCACTGTGACTGCTGTCAAGGACCCCCACCACCCTGGCAGCTGTCTCTGCTTCAGCCCCTGCCACTTGGAGTTCGTTCAGAAGGTTGTCCAGAGGACATCCAGTCCAATTAGCATATTATGCTTTTATTATTATAGACTAGAGGCCTGGTGCACAAACTCTGTGTACTCAGGGGTAGGGGAACCCTCAGCCCGGCCTGTGCCCTCTCACAGTCTGGGGGCCCTTGGGGGATGTCTGGCAGTCAGACATCCTTAGCGCTGCCACGGAAGCGGAAGAGGCTGGGAGCCTGGGTTCTGGCTGAGCAGTGCTCCCCCTGTGGGAGCACATTGACCACCAGGGACAGCTCCTGCATTGAGCATCTGCCCCCTGGTGATCAGTGCACATCATAGTGACTGGTGGTTCTGCAGTTCAGCCAATATGCATATTAGCCTTTTATTATATAGGATTACCTTTTTTTCCCTCAAATTTCAGCCAACTTGTAGAGTCAGTTGATTTTTTTTCCCAGATGGTTGGTTAACAAAGGTATTTTCTTATCATTATTTTTGCTTCTTTTGTATCTATTGTTGCAGCTCTATTCATATTATTATTTTGAATAATTCAAAATTTATACTACTAGGGAATTTTTTCATTTTGCTTTATATATAAATTTATATATATGTATTTGAAATCAATATCTTGTTTTGATCAGTTCTACATTTTCAAGTTAATTTAAATATTTTATTTAATCTCGTTTTCCATTTAGATTTATGTAGTAGTTTTATTTCTAACAATTTTATCTTAATGATTAGTTTTATTTTCTTTTAAATCCTCACCCGAGGACATGCTTGGAAAGAGAGATATAGACAGAGAAACTTTGATGTGAAAGAAAAATATTAACCAGCTGCCTCTTGCACATACCCAGACTGAAATCAAAGCCTCCACCCCCTGGTGTATAGGATAATGCTCTAATCAATTGTGCCACACTGGCCGGGACTCATTTTTCTTTTTATTTTTTTTTATGTTTGTTGGTCTTTAAATGGCTTAAATGACAAATAAAACAACTGGATGGTGGCATCAGTACAACACATGTAATGTGTCTTTATCAATTGGCTTTATAGACCTCATTACCCAGGATCAGAAAGGTCTGGAAGCAAAGTCACAATGATAGTGGTTGGGAGCCTTGGTTAAATAAGACAGTGAGACCAGTGTTGCTTTGCTACTTCATTCTGAACATGGCATAGCATATGAAAAATATGAAATAAAAGATGTACATCTCAAACCCTTTAAGGAAAAATATTTAGCGTGACAGTCTAGGTGCAATATTTAAAGAGTTGAGTTTCTAAAAACATATTTTGTTTATTTTATACATACAACTGTTGCTTGTAATGCCTGAACCCACATTTGACTTATTGAGATTAGTACTGACAAAAAATAGTAAAACTCTGTGAATCAACTGTCTTAGCTCTATCCCAAAGAATAAAAGGAAATCAGACGGTGGTAGATATCGCAGTGAAATTATGTCTTAGTCTTCCAGCAGGCACACTAGACAATGGTAGCACGGGCCTACTGTGTGGGCTGTGTGTGCTGTACATGCTTCCTGCACTACACTCAGGATTGATTGTTTGATGTTAACTCTAGGATAATGTAGCTGCAGTATTCTTCTTTATGAACACAAACATACTACAAATAGTCCTAATAACTCCCATATTGCCAAACAGTAATCTCATGAGTACACATTTTAAAAATTGACAGGTGGCAAGCATGACCATTTCCCCAAAGTGTTCTAGTGCAAGATGCATTAGCACTATTGATGTCTTTCCTGTGTCTGCTCTAAAAAAAGCAAAGTTTAGCCCATGCTTTCTATTTGCAGAAAGGGATTTCCAGGGACTAGCATCATAAAGAAAAGAGGTTTAAACCATAATTAATGCTGCATCCTCATAGTCTGGAATTATCTTAACAAGTATATGCTGGCCCTTTATTTTAAACTACCGTGTAGTTAATTAAACGCAGTCAGGAGTTCTGGAAACTTATTTTTGAAGAATCAGAGTATAGTACACATTTTGAATTTGGACAGACCTTTAGGAGATAGTCATTTCACCAGAATCTTCTACACAAAAGTGTGCTCTTTGCTAGGTACTGTATATACTCTCTCACCATTTTATTCAGGAGAGTTTATCAAAGGCTGAGCCACTTCAGTGTGCTGTAAACATAAGCTTTGTAGGTCTACATTTATGTGACGCTAAAAGCGAGTTAAATTTAATTGTTGGCTACGTACACATAGCAGAAGAGAATATTATGAATGGATGTCCTGCACATCACTCACTGTGGCACACCTGTGCACCTCAATGCCCCCACGCTGAATAGAGATTCAGTTCAATATTCTTAACATCTTAGAAGTGATGGTCCATGGCAGGGCCATTGCTTTCCTGAGCTGATGAGTGATGTGCTGCTGTGAAACAGACGGCAGTTCAGTGCTGAATCTATCTCAGAAACTACGCCAATTTTTTAAAAGTTAACATTGTGTTTATTTCCTCTGTTCTTTACTGTTTTAGTATTTTAAGTGTGAAATGTAGGTTATCATCTTAATTTATCAATGTTTCGATAGTTCTGAAAAAAATATCTTAATGATATTTTTAAGAGAGCTTTTAAAGATAATTCATAATTCTTTTTAGCATTATTGTAAGAACCTATATTAATAAAAGAGAAAGATGCAAATTGACTATACCTCTGTGATTCCCACCAGCCAATCAGGAGTGAGTATGCAAATCAACCCAACAAAGATGGCAGATTAATTTGCATATGCAGAGTAAAGATTGAAGACTCTACTGAAGACTGAAGACAACTGAAGTCTAAAGAGGCTTGGCTTCTTCACTGCGGCCAGAGTGAATGCCTGGGTCCTGAATAGCAGAGAAAAATGTGCCAGCAGCCAGGGCAAGAAAGGCCTATTGCACAAATCTTTTTTTTTTAATATATTTTATTGATTTTTTACAGCAAGGAAGGGAGAAGGATAGAAAGTCAGAAACATCCATGCGAGAGAGACATCGATCAGCTGCCTCCTGCACGCCCCACACTGGAGATGTGCTTACAACCAAGGTACATGCCCCCGACTGGAATCGAACCTGGGACCTTTCAGTCCGAGGGCCAATGCTCTATCCACTGAGCCTATCCCGTCTCGGCTTATTGCACAAATCTTCATGCAATGGGCCTTTAGTAGTTTTACATAATGGAAATTTTTTTTAAATTTTATTCATATTTATAAATAAAAATAAGTCAAACCCAGTGCTTCTGGCATACTGCTTAAGGAACAACTCCAGGGTTATGATCAGAGCCTTTACACTGTATTTTCCTCATTAGCCTAATCTCCATTGTCACACGGGTTCTACATTTTCAATCCATACTATAAACAGCACAGAAGTTTTCTTCAACTGTAGATGCAAAATATGCATTTACTTAATTTTACTGACCTCTAAATGAGAAGTAGCATTTTTATTTCCAAAAGATTCTAGGGAAAATATTTAGTAATATTAACAGAACCTGTGACTTGGTCGTTAACAAGAACAACAAATATTTCGCAAATATTGCAGCTATTACATGAAAAGTAGCAATTATTAGACCTACCATTAAATCTTAGTATTTCACATTTTCAAAACAAAAAGAGTATTTGTGTGTATATGTAGGTACATATATATCATAAATATGTTTATGTTTTAATAGTTATATATCCAATATTAGTAGTTTATTTTATCATATATATGATAATTTGTATTATTATAATATGGAGTGTATAGATTGTTAAGTAGATAAATTTAGAGAGAGAGAGAACATCAAAGTGAGAATAGAATAAAATCAAAGTTACAATAAATAGTTAACATATTAACCAGTGTCATTGTTAGCATAGGCTAATACACTAGCCACGGGCAGGCTTCATTGATCCCTAAATTTCAGTGGCTTACAAAGATTTATTTCCCTCATGGTGAATTTTTGCCATGAATTTGGTTCATACTGTTTTTCCAGTTTTAAGCTGTTGAAGTTCTTGTTCAATTTTCCTTACAATTTAACATGAACCACATGCTTCCCAGGGCTCTTTGTTTATTCTTCTATAAAACAATATTAACAGTAAATATTCTGTAAGATGGCTGCAAGAATTGACTAAGATGAAAAGAACTTCATCTTTAATAAATTATAAATCACTGGAAAACATCTGTCGAAGTTGATTCATAGGATTTGATCTTTATAAATATACTTAAAATAAAAACACTTAATTTCTTCTAAATATTTCTTACCATAGAATAATATTTCTTCTCTTTGGAATTTAAATGGAACTGTGGTTGGTCTATTCAAAACTCTCTAAAATGGCCTGTATAATGACCATTTATACATCAATAATATTATCACATCTATTAGTACATTCTACAACTCAGTACGCATACTACAGGTCTACTGCATAACAGTGCTCATATTTTTTTGGTTTCATTTTCTCTTTCTAACTAACAAAATTACTACATGTTTTTCTTAGGTAAAAGTTATTTAGCTATCTACAGACAATAGAGTTGAGTGGGAAAATCCTCAAGGCAGGGTCACTGAGCTCTGATATAAACATGACTGTGGTAGTCTGTTCTGGAGGAAATGTATCACTCAATTCTCTGCATCTTGAATTCCTTATGTGTAAACGAATGTCTTGGGGTAGACTTCTATAGTATTTTGAGAAAAAGTATTATGTTAATTTTCACTCTAGAATAGTTTGGGGACTTATTTCCATGCATACCCTAACAGAAAGGTTGGCCTGAAATCCATTAGGAAATATAATATTCATATTGTGTATAACAGGGCAAGAAAAATAAACTAAATAATGTACTCAGAGATGTTCGTCCTATAAAATGTTCATGAGAATAAAGGCCGTTTATTCATCTTTAAGTACAAAGAAGAATGTATAAAAACTGGGCAACAGCTCCTCAAGTGCCTGCAAAATAGATGACTGACTTTTCTCACTAAAAATATGTAGCTATGCAAAGTGAGAGAAATAGCCTCATTTAGCTAAAGGCAGTTGTATCTGCATATTTCATATAAAATAATTTAAGTGCATTTGCAGAGGTCAATTAAAAGAGCATATACATAAAATATGTTATAATGGAAATTACCTTAATTATTTAAAAATCAAGAAAATAACTATAAATCTGGTTTAATATTTATTTTAGGATTTGATTATATTTTAAAAGCTAATTTATTCAACGTAAGTTACTTTTACACTATAAAATCAGCATTAGTTTGCCCTGTTGAAAGGAGATATTCTTTTATTGTTGACACTATTACAGATGTGTCTCATCCCCCCTTTAGTCACCCACTCAGCCCTTCAACGGGTCCTTCTGGCCACCACCACACCGTTGTCTATGTCCATGGGTTATGCATATATGTTCTTAGTCTAGTCGCTTCACCTTCTTTGATTCTGCACCACATCCTCCTCCCCTCTAGCTTATGAGGTAAAGCAATTACAACTTGACGATCATCCCATCTATTAATAGACAAGCATGCAAATTGACCGTACCTCTGCTATGCCCACAGCCAATCAGAGTGAGTGTTCAGATTAACCCAACAAAGATGCCAGTTAATTTGCACATGTTGATGCCCAGCGTCCTGGGTCCTGGGAACTTTCTCAGCACCTAGGTCACTCCAAGGTAGGCCCAGGGTGGATCCTGAGCAACTAGGAAGGGCTTGAGCCAGTGGGCTCCTGGGAAGGGGTAGAGCTGGGTGATCCGATGGAGCTGGCGGGGGGGGGGGGGTCCCTGCCCAGGACCCAAGCCTTGGCCAGAGACTTGCAGCCTTAGCAGGGGCAGAGGTGGCAATCGGAGGGAACTGGGTGTGGCCCTGGCACAGGCACCAAGGCTTAGGCCAGAGGCTTTGGGTCTGGATCAGAACAGAGCCAGCCCTCAGAGGGAGCTGGGGGGCTCCTGCCCAGTCCCCAAGGCTTTAGGCCTTGGCAGGGGTAGAGCTGAAGATTGGAGGTGATAGATGTGAACTACAGAGGAAACACCTTTTCTGACTGCTCATTGGCCAAAGTCCCTGTTTGCCACTGGTAATATTTTTAGTAACTTGGGCATAAGAATCCAAAAAAAGTGCATCCAGACCACTAGTCCTATCTAATAAAAGAGTAATATGCAAATTGACCATACCTCCGCTACACCACAAGTCACATCCACGAGCCATGCACACTAGCCAATCAGGAATGAATATGCAAATTAACCCCAACCAAGATGGCTGTAGCCATGGAGAGTAGAAGAGAGGCTTGGATTTCCCTGACAATGGAGGAAGCCAAGTTTTCTGCATACCCTGGCCGGTCCAAGCCTCCACTCAATGCTACAAAGTTTCAATTATAGAAGATAAATATAATTCCAACAAAAATGGTGGCAGCCATGGAGCTGGAGAGAGCAGGAGGCTAGGGTTGCTCCTGGTGATGGAGGAAGCCAACCTTTCTGCAGCCCTGGCCTGCCTTGGCCTCCTATTAAGGCTACAAAGTTTCAATTATAGAAGATAAATAAATCCCAACAGAAATGGCTGCAGCCACAGAGTGAGCAAAAGGCTTGGCTCTGCTCCAGGGTACAAAGTTTCAATTGTAGAAGATAAATAAATCCCAGATACCAGGGCCTCGGCTTGGGTCGCTGGGAGTGTGTGACCAGCCTGCTAACCACCACTGGATCTTCACCCAGGCCACCTTATTCCCCAAGGGAACCCCCAACCTGATCTGTGACACTCCTCTGGGCAAACTAGCTGGCCTCCATCCATGTACCAGGCCTCTATCCTATCTAATAAAAGAGTAATATGCAGATTGACCATCACTTTAACACACAAGATGGCTGCCCCCATGTGGTCAAAGATGGCTGTCCCTGATGTGGACCAAGATTGCTACCACAAGATGGCCAGCAGGGGAGGGCAGTTGGCAGGGACCAGGCCTGCAAGGGAGGGCATTTGGGGACAATCAAGCCCTTCAGGGGAGGGCAGTTAGGGGTGACCAAGCTGTCAGAAGAAGAAAGTTGGAGGCCACCAGGCTTGCAGGGAAGGGCAGTTGTGGGGTCCCAGGCCTGCAGGGGAAGGAAGTTGAGAGGGACCAGGTATGCAGGGGAGGGCATTTAGGGGTTACTAGGCTGGCAGGGCAACAGTTAGGCATCAATCAGGCTGGCAGGGGAGTTATTAAGGGGTGATCAGGCTGGCAGGCAGAACCTGTTAGGGGCAATCAGGCCTAACAGGATTGGGCCTAATCGGGCAGTTGGACATCCCTCGAGGGGTCCCATATTAGAGAGGGTGCAGGCTGAGGAAATACTCCTCCACCCCCTGTGCACGAATTTTGTGCACTGGGCCTCTAGTACTATATAAATTACTATGGAGATTGTTAACCATTTTTCTGAGAGTAATTTAAAGTTCTAGAAACAAATATCAGATTGAGATATGTAGAAGAGTAATTAGGCAGGGACTAAGATTGAGCTAGTTATGTTTACAGAGAAAAGTTAAGTAAAAACAAACAAAATAACTCTAGAACCATCTAATTAATATTGGTATTAAATGACAAGAAGGAATAGCAAAATAGATAATATCCTGGCCAGCCAGTGTGGTTCAGTGGTTGAGCATTGACCTATGATCCAGGGGGTCACGGTTCTATTCCTTTATCTTCCTTCCACCAGAATCTTATCTACTGGCTTTGGAATTCTCAAGATATCATAGAACCAATTAATATTCTGAGGAAAAACAGGAGGCGTGGATTGGGAAATTTGTGTAAAATTTAGATTTTAAGATTAATTATTCATAAAGCAGGGCCAGATTCAGATGAAATTATAATATTATTTGGACAAAATTAGCCATCATATAACAATCTGGATGATGACTTCTTCATTTCAAGATATTTTAAACACTGGTTGAAGTGGTTGACTATGGTATCTATGGAAATGAGAATGAAATGTGAAGAAAGGAGATGGAGCATAGAGGGTGTCAATTAAACTCTTATTTTAAAATCCAAAGATCCTATTTTTAAAAGTACCTAATATAGGACTGGTGCATATAACATATTATCAGTATTAGTCAGGATTGTGTAGGTTCTACTTTAGTGATAAAAGCAAGCAAAAAAAAATGCACACCACCAAAATGTTAGAAGTTTAAGAAATTAAGATTTAGTCCAGCTGGCATAACTCAGTGGTTGTGTGTCAACTTATGAACCAGTTTGGGTCCCAGTCAGGGCACATGCCTGGGTTGCAGCCTCAATCCCTGGCGTGAACCGTGCAGGAGGCAGTGGTCAATGATTCTATCTCATCATTAATCTCTCTCTCTCTCTCTCTCTCTCTCTCTCTCTCTCTCTCTCCCTTTCCTCAATAAAATATATTTTAAAAATAAAATAAATTAAGGTTTAGTTCTTGTTCTTGTGCCTGATGGTGTTTAATGAGTAGTCATCCATATGGCAATTAAGGAAGCCAGGGCTTTTCCAAATAGTAGCTCAAGGGTTTACTCAAAATTTATACTAGATTCTGCATTCAACTGACCAATTTAACAACTCAGACTGACACTTCTGCTATAATGCTTGTTTTGAAGACAGGTGTTTTTTTTCAGAGTGATTGATAACTTAGGGCAAAATTGAACATAATATAAATTTTATGTTTGCTCATGTGCAATTTTATCTGCAAGACACACCAGAGAAACATTAGTTAAATGCAGAAAACTGCACCCAACTGAATCTAGCTCCAGAGGTTACACAAAATGCAGGCACACAGCCCAAACATCTACCAGCTCATCAGCATGGGCTAGTTTTTGGAAATATAAATATCCTTAAAAAAGAAAATAAAAAACTCAGACTTAACCAAGTGTTTTATAGGATAATCTAGGATAGAAAGTAGCATATATCACCTATGGTCATATTCTATTGGCCAGATCAAATCCTATAGCATTAAGATGACTATAGTCCTCTAGTCAATCCTCACTATGATCTTATAATTAAAATTATATGTGTCTTATATTTACCTTGATATTAAAATTCATAATGTCAGCAATGAAATCTGTTATTTTTAAATAATCACTATAGCAGAAGTGACTTTTCAACTGTAATAAAGTCAGAGCTAAACCAACATATTACACTTTCAGCACTGTTCAAATTAAAGGGAAATTTTGCTGAAATGTGGCCTCAAAAATTAGAATCTATTAAGGAAAAAATAGAATATCTTAATAAAAGATGAGGGCCAGTAGTTTAAGAAAATGTATTATCTTAAAATAATAATTTATGCAGAATAATAAAAATCCCCCAAGTATAACTTTACTTGGTAAAGGGACATTTTTATAATTCATTTAAAACATAAGAACTATCAAAGTAAAACAACACAGTCTTTATAAAATTCACAAATAAAATTAGTATGATACATAAAAACAAAGCAATATATAAGAAAATCATGTTAATCTCCAAAATTTACAGGGAACTCACACTACTTAACAAAAGGAAGATAAACAACTCAATCAAAAAATGGGCAAAGGACCTAAATAGACACTTTTTGAAAGAGGATGTACAGAAGGTCAAGAGACATGAAAACATATTCAAAGTCACTAATCATCCAAGAGATGCAAATTGAAATGAAAATGAGGTTCCATCTCACACCTGTCAGAATGGCTATCATCAACAAATCAACAAACAACTAGTGCTGGTGAGGATGTTGAGAAAAATGAACCTTTGTGCACTGTTGGTAGGAATGCAGAATAGTGCAGCCACTTTGGAGAACAGTATGGAGGTTCCTCAAAAAATTAAAAATGAAACACCCATTTGGTCCAGTAATCCCACTTCTAAGAATATATTCCAAGAAGCTAGAAACATCAATCAGAAAGGATATATGCACCCCCATGTTCATATCAGCACAGTTTACAATAGCTAAGATTTGGAAACAGCCTAAGTGCCCATCAGTAGATGAGTATATTAAAAAACAGTGGTGCATACACACAATGGAATACTACACTGCTATAAAAAAGAAAGAACTTTTATCATTTGTAATAGCATGGATGGACCTAGAGAGCACTATGCTAACCAAAATAAGCCAGTCAGAGAAAGATAAATATCACATGATCTTACTCATTTGTGGAATATTATGTACAGAAATAGATTCAGAAACATAAAAGCATTGAACAGACTGTGAAACCTCAGAGGGAAGGCAGGGGAAGGTGGGAAGGGTGTATAAGAGATCAACCAAAGGGCTTGTATGCATGCATATAAGCAAAACCAAAGGACATAGACCATAGGGGGCTGAGGGCACATGCTGGGGGTTGGGAGTGGCTGGGGAGATATCAAAAGGGGAAAAAGAAGACATAGGTAATCTTTAAACAATAAAGAATTTAAATTAAAAAAAATCAATGAGACCTTGCCTTAGTCATTTATCTTATATAGACTTCTTTGATATAAAATCTATGTCATCCTGCCTTTGAAGACCTGAACTTAAAACATTGGTATCAATGAATAACAGAATATATGTGTGTACTAAACAATAATACAATTTATGTATGCATCCTTATATCTATGCTTCTTAAAGGACAATTTCAGGTTCTATTCCTTTGTTTTCGGTATGCTGACTTTATGCACTGTGATAAATGCTAAATAATGTATGGGACAGATTCAGCATCCAATATTACTCTACTTATGCTGTTTATTACAGTATCAAGAGAGGACAATTTTTGAAAGTGGCCACCTTAATGTGTACACAAATCCTAAATTGATGTTTGTAATGGATCCTTAGAAGCATAACATTGATAATGATACCACGGATGACTATATATATAGGTGAATATTTTATTTAAAAATCACTATTGCCTACTATTTTTAAAATCTAGTTGCACAGGGGTTTTAATCAATTACACTAAGAAATTATTCAATATATAAAATATTTTAGACTAAATGAAAAAATAATCTTGTTTCTTTTCATGTATTATTAATATTGTTATTAGTAGAATGTTGAATCTTCTATGGGTATTTGATATAAAACAATATATTGATTATTATTGACAGTACCTTATTTGCATATAGTATATGGATTATTTTGTTTTACTGTGTCATATTGAGCAAAGTTATACATTAACTTTGATGAAATAGGCTATGTTAAGATTTTCATTTTGCAGAAAAAGAGAGCAAGATTATGACTAGATTTTTCTTGGTGACTTTTCTTTTTTCTTGCTTTGTTTTTAAAAACTTCTATCATAATATAATGTTTTTAAAGCCATCAAACAACTTCAAAATCAACATGTTATTTCATGTATCATAAAATGTTATGATTTCCAGCAAACCTAAAAACACAATGTATTTTATAATCTATGAGTAAGAGAAAACATCTAATATTCCTATGAAAACTATAGAATTGTAACTACATAATAGGCATTTCAAGACATGCAATTTTTCTTGCATACTCAAAGGAGTAGAATTATCTTTGATGGAACTAAAATGCATTTATTTTCATAAAACATTGAATTTATTACTCATATCTCACCACGTTCTCTCATGTAGATGACAACAAAAAATACTCTATGAAGATCAAGAAGAAAACAAGATTGTAATGTCAAGCTGTTATTCATAATGGTTTCCCCTAGAATGCAAATTTTGAGTAGAATAGATCTATACTAGAGGCCCGTTGCACAAAGAGATTCGTGCAATAGGCCTGCCTTCCTTTGGCTTCCAGCACCAGGGACCCAGACCTTCATTTTGGCTGGAGTCTACCATCTTAGTCTTTGCTGCAGGCTCCTGCCATAGTCTACCTCCTTTGTCTTCACTGTAGGCTCTGGCTGGAGTCTGCCATCTTTGTCTTTGTTGCAGACTCAGGTCTGAATCTGCAGTCTTATCTTTGCTGCGGCACTCTGCTCCTGTATATATCTTTGCCCCCTGTCCTCCCTCTCATAGTAGGTGTTCTGCTGGGCCTGGCCACTCCACACCTGGAGCAGCTGGGTGACTGCCATCTTTGGCCTTCTAATTTGCATACTCACTCTGATTGGCTGTGGGTGTAGCAAAGGTGCAATCAATTGACATGTTTGTCTATCATTACAGAGAGGAAGGGAGAGGAATAGAGAGTTAGAAACATCAATGAGAGAGAGACATCGATCAGCCGCCTACTGCACGCCCCCTACTGGGGATGTGCCTGCAACCAGAATACATGCCCTTGTCCAGAATTGAACCTGGGACCTTTCAGTCCAAAGGCCGACACTCTATCCACTGAACCAAACCAGTTTCGGCTTACATGTTTGTCTATCATTAGGTAAGATATCTCACAACTGCATTTAATCTTGTTGAAAGATTACTAATTGACCATAGAAAAATTATATAAATACATTATTAATCTCCTATATGATAAAGAGGTAATATGAAAATTGACTCTTATGCCATCACACAAGATGGCCACCCCTAAATGGACAAAGATAGCTACCATAAGATGGTTGGCAGGGGGAAGATAGTTGTGAGCAATCAGACCAGCAGGGGAGGGCAGTTAGGGTGACAAGGTCATGGGGGGGGGGGCAATTGTGGGTGGAAACAGGGCCTGCAGAGGAGGGCAGTTGAGGATGACCAGACAAGCAGGAGAGGGCAGTGAAGGTGACTGGGATGGCAGGGGAGGGCAGTTGGGGGTGACCAGGCATGCAGGAAAAGGCAGTTAAGGGTGACCAGGTTGGCAGGGAGGGCAGTTAGGGGCAACCAGGCCTGCAGGAAAAGGCAGTGGGGACAACTCAGCCTGCAGAGGAGGGCAGTTGGGTGTGGCCAGGCCTGCAGGGGATTATGGGAGGGCAGTTGGAGGCAAATGGGGTCATCAGGAGAGCACTTAGGCGTTGATCAGGCTGGCACAGGAGTGGTTAGGGAGTGATCAGGCTGGCAGCAGGCAAGCAGTTGGAGGCCAGAAGTCCCAGATTGTGAGGGATTTCCAACTGCCAGTTTAGGGCTGATTCCTGTGGACAGTTGGACATCCCCTGAGGGGTCCCAGATTGGAGAGGTACAGGCTGGGCTGAAGGACACCCCCCACCCCCCACCCAGTGCATGAATTTGGTGCACCAGGCCTCTAGTAAATAAATATATGGAGATTCACATCACAGATTATTACAGATTGTTTTCAATTACAAATGGGATAGATTAGGCTCTTTGATATTTGAAAAAGTATTGCCAGCTTACTTCACAGTGCTATTCTTATGTTGACTTAATAGATATAAATCCTTTAGAGACCTATAAAGGGAACAAAATTATTTTAACTATTTGACTTCCACTATTTCATTCATACCTACAATGCATGAGTCTATCCTAGTACTTGCCAATGAATTATCTTACCTGTTTTAAAATTTACTAGATATGCTTAACCCAAATTTACATTAATAAAACTGGAGCTCAGATGCATACACATACACAATTTATTCAATATCAAAAGCATGCAATCAGGTATGCTGAGGATTTGAATCAAAGCTCTATATTTCTAAGCCAAGCATATATGTTCTTGCACCAGTCTCCTTGGATTTCTACCACCAGTTCTTCACAATCATGCCTCTAGTTTTAGGAGCTTTGCTTTCAGCAGTTTCATTCGCATCCTTCATTAGAGAGCTGCCCTGGGCTACTGGAGTTGCTTCACTAAGATTCCACAGAGTTGAGAATGAGTGGAGAGGGGTAGAGAGTTACACTTCAAGACAGCCTAGAGAGACTAACAATAAACTATAATTCCTCCTCCAGGACTCTCCAGGACCAAGCTAAGGCTGAGACCTCACATGAGACTGTACTCTTGCCCATGTCTTCCTCTTCCTCTGTTTTCCGTGCTCCCTTATTAATTTCTGTAGGTGGAACTTTCTTTAAATATTACTTGTACCAGGACCCTTATGCCAGGGTACAGTTTTAGGGAATGAAAATAACCCAAAGATTGTTAAACACAGGTTCTCAAGCCCCCACTCCCAGAGATTTCGATTCCGTAGATCTGAAAGGTGAACTGAGAATTTGCACTGCTAAGTAGCTCTGAGTTTATGTTGACTCTTGTGGTCCATGTTCTATACTATGATAACTTCTTTGTAGGCAGCCTAACCTAAAATGATGTCATAAAGAAGTGGTTTTCTATCTTTATTGTGAATCCCTTTTCCCTGGGAGGCTTGCTAAAACAGATGGAGAGCCGCTCCCTTACCATTTTATGTCCCCAACACATAGTGATTTTCAGCAAGTGTCAAGCTTTCATAGTCAAAGAAACTCAGTCTCAATATTGAGATAGAAAGAATTACCACTTTTGTCCTTGTGGGAACCACACCAGAGTCTCCAGATAGGCAAGGCTAATTGGAATGTGGAGGCCTTGTTGATATTATCTTGGAATATCCAGGGCCACTCTGAAAACAGCTGCAAGGCCACAGTGATCTCAAAGTATGCTCTGCCCTTTTGCAACCACATGATTAATATCATTGATACCCACGAGGCCTTCTTTGTCTAAGGGGTATAATACATGGTACTGACCAGCTAGAGTATGTTGGAGAGGTGAGAGAGAGGGGAAAAGGGTAGAGAGTTCAGTCGGAGCTGAGAGCTGGTACTGCTGGGACATAAGGCTAAGAGTTCAGAGAGAGTTCAGATATAGCTACTGTGTTAACCAACCAGTATGCTGGACAGGGGAAGAGAGGAGAAGCTGCTGAGCCAGAGAAGCTGGAGAGGCTGCTGAGGCTGTAGCTCTAAGAGAGAGCTCAGGTGCCACTACTATGTGAGGCAGTGAGTCTACAGGGAAGTGTACAGCTGCTCAGATAATAAATGTGGGTACAGGTACTGCTACTAATGTGTAGGAACGATATGTATTTACCAGCCAGGGTGTAGCTGCCATATGGGATAGCCATGAAGAACTGTTTTGTGTAATGGCTGTATGGACACTGGCTTCTGCAATAAAGACTCATTCTTATATACCTACAACTTCTCATGGCTTCCGTATCTAAGACCTGGCATCCTAGGAGGTCTGGCCCCAGGTAGAGGAACTTGTACCCAACATCTGTAACTAGTGAGCAGAGGATAAAGGAGGAACTTGGACTAAGTTACCAAGAGTTAGTGTAGCTAGTAGGATTTGAGGAAGGAACCTACTCTGGCATACTCAGGAAGAATTCACAAGAACATATGGACTCCGAGCAGCAGTGCTGTTCAGTAGTCTGCTTGTCTCTGACAGTCCTGATAGTAAGAAAAGAGAAATCTTTCTATATAAAAGCCAAATATGCAAAATGTCCCCTCAGGAGTTCTACCAACCGGGAGTTTGATCACTTGCTATGACATGTGCTGACCACCAGGGGACAGCCTGGATTGAAGGGAGGCCCAGCCTGCCAGCAGCTGCTAAGGACCCTACTATGCATCAATTTTTTGCACTGGGCCTCTAATAGTTTTATAAAATTTAAAATACTGTTCTATTACATCTTCTTCAGGGAAATTGGTTTTCTATTCTAATTGTTTTTAATTAATTACTCCAAAAATGGATATCCTATTTCTCATTACAATTATAACTGTTATTCTGGGCTGGCCATTGGTGATGGTCTGACAATGTGGGTTGTGTGAAGAGGAGAAGGGAAAAAGTAACTTCTGAACTGGACCCAATTAAGGCTCAGATGAATGTCAGCATTCACAATATATATCTTGTTATTTTTATTCATATCATTATAAAAATTGATAGTTCATATTTTTTCTTTTGTTGCATATTATATGGTATTATTTTTCTTATTCCAAAATTATAGTTCTTTCCAAGGGCACAGGGAAAGACTAAACAAATAAATACCCACATAAACACACACACACACACACACACACACACACACAACAAAACTATAATCAGTGATATTGCTATACGAAAATAGTTCATTGTACACATTATTAAAATAATAAAACTTGTTCACTAATATGACTAAGATAAGTAATTATTCAAAATTTTTAAGGATTAACATCGTACTGTAAATGTATTTGCATAAAAAGCTGTCAAATTCTCAGTTATTTCTCATTAAACTTAAAGGCATTTTTAATACACAAAGCATTTCATTGTCTTTTTTCCTGACCTCTCTGTCTTTACAAAAGCACTACCATGAAAAAATGATATGACAATATAATATCTTTTTATATTCAAAGAAATAATGAATATAAACTTTCATGAAGAAAACTATTAGCTAAATTATAGTCCAGAATAGCCAGTTATATAAGTTTTATTTGAGTAAATATACATATGTATTACCTAGAGATTATAAAGTTAACATTAGATATAACTTTCAACTTTCAATGTCAAGGACCATATAAATGTGATAATTTGTTTAGGATAAGTAGTCAGTTAGCTTATGTCTATTCTTTTTATCAAGTTGCTATAGTATCTGTACATATGACATACAGATATAATTTTATATGTTTCCATATACACAGATAACCTACAAGAAATGAAGCTGATAAAATAAGAAAACAGTAAGACCTTTACCCTAGAATTTCAATTTCAGTAAATGATGTGCCATATGACTCCTTTCCTGCTTCACTTGGGCATTCTAATGTGACATTGATATTTTATATAATAAAAAGCAATACTTTATTTTTAGGATAGGTCATGGAATAGTAGTGATAGATTTATGGCTTTGCCAAGATTACTATATTGATAAAAATACAGCAGAATTTCAAAAGATACTTGGTCAGCTTTTGTATACCCTGAGTATTTTTTGGAGGTGACTTTGATCTTAATTCCTATCCAGAACATCTCATATCACAGCTACATTTGTCTTATTTCTTATATTACATTATAGGATTGGGAAATTTTGCAAACCCATTTATGAAAAAGATTGCCCTGAACTATTAGTCCAGGGACAGACAAATGCACCATTTGTTTCCATGTTCCATTTACAGGCAAAAATCGTACTGAATACATCAAGACATAAGCAGCCAGAACCATCCAAACTGTCAAGTACTGTGCTATAAAGCAGTGGTTGAAACACATTTTCCCCCAAAACAATTTAGTATTAACTGACTTGCCATTATAAACCAGTTTGGATGAATATGTATATATTGATCTGCAATATGTATAGTTTCTAAAAGATTCACAAATGCATATTTTCTTAATGTGCATTGTACAAGTGGGCATATTTTCCAAATCAAAATATATGTATCAATCCGTTATCAGGAGATACAATGATTAATACACTATATTAGCTATTCATAAAAATTTACAAAGGAAAGCATTTTATTTTTCTTACATCACTATAAAAATTCATATTTATAAAAGGAATACATTATCAAGAAAATGTTTATTCTTTTTGTTTATGTGTATTCATCTAATAAGAGTAACATGCTAATTGGCTATACCTTCATGATGCCCACCAGCCAATCAGGAGTGAGTATGCAAATTAATTCAACAAAGATGGCAGATTAATTTGTATCTGCAGGCGGCCAGTGGCTAGGGCATGCAGGACAGTTGCATTGTCGGCATGGTGACAACACAGGCTTCTGCACCACCCCAGCTGCTTCGGGCCTCTGGGCAGTGTGGGAAGGCAGAAAGGCAGCTCTGGTCAGAGCAAAGATGGTGCCAGCAGCCAGGGGAAGGAAGGCCCATTCTGCACAAATCTTTGTGCATCGGGCTTCTAGTGTATATATATTTATACATGCATATGTGTGTATATATTCATCCATGCGACATAATATAATAAGAATATATGTCACATAAAACAATAAAACTGGTTGAATATGGATCTGGTACTTAAGGAACTTAACAGTTAGCAAGTATCATTGGGAATTATGTAAAAATACAGAATTAAACTGAAAAGTGATTGGTGCTAAGACTTCAAAAAATGAAGAGGTATAAATCTCTTTCTGTAATTATCCCAAAGGTTTATTTTCCTTATTTATCTCCAATAGGCTGCATATGATGAACATTTTATACTAGGGTATTATCCTCATGCTTTTCTTCTTCTATTATTTCTTCTCCTTCTTCTCTTTGTTATAATTGTTATTATTTTCTCCTCATTATTTTTAGTTTATTTGTGTTTCTGTAATATCTTCAGAATCACTTTGTCATTTTCCTCAGCCCAGACCTGAATATATTAAACACAAATTAAATTCATGCATTCATATAGGATGCTGTTTTGTGTGTAAAAATTTATTTCAACATTAATTTTTTTCTTTTATTGCTGCAAATGAATTGGTTGCTTTATCAGTCAATATTTTAAAATTTATCTTCAATTATATTGTCAGTACATTTTTGTTTATACATTGTACATTAAATCTTTGGTAGCTCATCTTTCAGATCAGAGTTGTGGGACACCAATGAACATAAAATAATCTGTAATGTATCCATACTTCATCACATTGGGTTTATATCTGTTACTTTTCCTCAAAAAAATCAGTGATTTATGGCTTTACTTGGCTTTGATCTCTGTCTTTACCTCCTTCTTGAGTTATTAATTAATGTGGTTATTTCCAGTGACTTGTGCTTGGAATGATCTTAGGCCTTGGTCCAATATATTTGCAGAGGATTCTTAGACACTACCCCTGCCATCCCCCCTCCACACACACATAATTCTGGAGGTCTTTATTTCCTGGCACCTATTTATACTTAAACATTTGCATAACTTCTTTAAAAATCCATGGGCTCTACCCATTTGTATCCTTGTTTCAACAGTGTCTTTCAGACATAAAAACCAAACACAATAAAGGGGAAAATAAACAAAATACTATCTTATCAATAAGTAAGGGAAAAAGTTGTATACCTTCTATTCCATGGGTATACTCAGATAGAAGCATTACTGACAAAAGGATTAGATTGTGTTCAAATATAAAGAATTCTCTGATGATTACATTATACAGTGGTACCTCGAGATACGAGTTTAATTTGTTCTGTAACCTTGAGGATGGGAAACTATGAGACTCTTGAGTGGCAGTAAACTGGTGGGTCATGTGCAGCCGGCTGATCCACACGATTACTTGTATCTCAAATGTTGCTCATATTTCAAAGCAAAAATTGCTCTCTCGATGGCCCGTATCTCAAAAAATCTCATATGTTAGGACACTGGTATCTCGAGGTACCACTGTATATAATATATATAATATATATTATGTAATATTTTGCTAATGAATTTACACTCTTGAAATGTCCTTATGTAGAATGCTTTACTTGCTTATATGATGTCTGATATTTTGAATTATTTTTCCAATAAATAGATTATGTTAATATTCAACCAATCCAGCTTAAGTCCATTGTATTTTTAGATTAAGCAAGATAACTAGGAAAGCCATGGTTTCTAAATTGACACAGATTGTTACTCCTACCTGAGATAACGTGCTAAGAAGAGTCTATGTATGGGATGATATGGATAATAAAACTGGAAGAATTTTGAGGAAAAGAACACAAAGTCTACCTTTACTTGAGATATTTCTGATTTATACTTATAAATTGACATAAAATGTTAATATCTAGAGATTGATAACTGAAAATGAGCACAAAAATACCATTTTATAATTTATATCTGCTCATTAATAAAGCCAAATATGGTCAAATATGATACACTGGTGAATAAGTAAAAGCATAATGTCATGTTTTTATTTGTAGAAATAAAAATTTGAGGATATGCTTTCTGATTTTAGAGAGGGGGAAGAGAGAGAGAGAGAAACATCAATATGTGAGAAAGAGAAAGCATTGATTAGTCGCCTTCCATACATGCCCTGATCAGGAATCAAAACTGCCACCTTTGTGAGTACAGGGCAATGTTGAAACCAACCAGGGCTGGAGACTATTTTAACAAAATTCTATTTGGTAAATGAATGTCAGCCACACATAATTGGAAACAATGGCAGCACATTATCTTTTCATATTTTTTAAATATCCTTGCTTTATTATATTTTTTCTTCTGATAATAGCAACAAAGGAAAGCTAAAATTAGGTTATATCTTATTAAGAATAAAATTTGGAGGCATTTTGAAATGCAAATTTTAATAAACTCATTTAAATTAAGCTTGTAACCTGTCCTCTTAATTCAATTTATTTCACAAAATACAGATTGACAAGTTGATGGCTGACAGAATAAGTTCCACACTGGATTTAACTTGATGGCCAAATTTAACAGCAAGTGAAAGCCCATCAATTGGGGATAGAATATGTGAATAAATTACATTTCTGACAAGCTTTCACAAGGATGAAAACACATGAAGCACGCTCAGGAGAATAAAGCGTATCTGGAGTGATAGCTACATTTAGAAAATGAATGCAGGTTTTCTATTGTGGACTAGTTTATTTATTTTTTATCAAGGTTGTCATTGATTCAAAGTTGTAAAACATGCTGTTGTGTTTTAAACCAATACAAGTCTTCAGAAACAATTTAGCCTTGTCACTGCCGAATTTGCTCTGAAAACTCATTTCAAAATAAGAGAACGCTCAATTCTGGGGTCCATTGGCACAGCACATACCACTCCCTAATATTTAACAAACCAAACAGAAATATACTAACCATATTTTTTTCCTTAAATAAAAATTATAACAATGACAACCAAACATGAACAATGGAAGAACGCTGTTTCCAAAAAATGAAGATAAAAGTAAGATTTTATGGACCTGAGGGAATCAGCACAGGTTTTGAGACATCTCACTCCAATTGAACTTGAATGGAGACTATGAAGAAACGAGATATAAGACTTGCAGTTAATGGTGGATACAGAATATTGTGTTGAAACCTACAGCTCTTCCTTTTAAAGAACTAGTGGAAAATTTTAAATACCATATCAAAAAATAATACATTACACCAGTTATGAAAACGGTGCTATCTTCTATTGATCATAAAATTACACATAAAAATAATGTTACTGCCTGCCGATGTGGTTTAGTAGTTTGAGTGCCAACCTATGAACTAGGAGACCTATGAACCAGGAAGTCTTGGTTTGATTTCTAGTCAGGGCACATGCCCAGGTCATAGGCTTGATCCCCGGTGTGGAAGAGACAGCCAATCAATGATTCTCTCTCATCACTTATGTTTCTATCTCTCTCTCTCTCTCTCTCCCTCTTCCTTCCTCTCTGAAATCAATAAAATATAAAAATAAAAATAACATTATCTAGGACCTTGCTCTATTGCTGGGAAAACTACAGTCAGACTTTTAATTCAGAAAAGGAATTACATTTAATAGATGTGTGGGATAGGTACAGAAAGAATATTTTCTTGCAGAAGTGAAGTCAAGAAAAAACATGATAAAGAAGGCCATGTCCTGGGTCTTAACCTTTTCCTCCCTCGGCTGACAAGTGCTACAATTTTTTCTTCACATTTATTTGTCCTTTTTTTATAGCTGCTAAAACCACAGATTACTGGTACCATGTTAAGTCTATTTTTCTTCTGCTTCAGCTCCTTTGGGAAGGAAATACATTCTAGGTGTGATTCTTGATAATTTTAAAATCTTTCACATCAGAGTAGATTATTATTTAGATATGTGTGCGTTTGAAACAACACCTCTGTTGACGATGAGAAAATTGTTTTTTGGTAAGAGATAGACGAGGCTTTTGGTCAGAAAACATTGTATAAGCAATGTTTCCAATATTTGTTACAAGGATGCCCTATTCATGATTATTTCCATACCTACATATATGAAATACCTTAGATGCTTTTGCAAAGAGAAAGTATTCCAAATCACTGGTTAATATAATAATAGGTAATAAACAGAAATTAACCCAGTCATTAAAGTTATACTTAGTTTCATGTACATGAGCTGTTCAAAATAATCTTATAAACAGCTAATCATCCTGTAGTATGGAAATTTCAGTTTAACAAGTCAGAGTGGAGTTTAACCTATGAAAGACCAGGCATCTTTCTTTAAGAATGATGGAAACCAAATATTGTTCTCACTAAATGGATGTAAACGGGAAGCCAGAAGGCTGGTCAACCTTAATAGCTCTGAAAGGTCAGAGCTGATTACTCACTGTTTAGTTGAAACTATCTGTTTGTATCATGTTAATTTCTGTTATTTCCTGCCTAAAGGCTAGGGGTGTGTCCCAAAGCCTTAATAAAAGGGAGAAAAATGCCAGAGCAAAGGGCAGTCCTTTCCACTAGAGGAAGGCTCCCGCCTGGCCCCCCAATATCGCCAAATTAATATGAGGCCTACTTCAGAACCCGAACCCTGACCGGGGAACCATGAACCACGTGGGACGTGGAAAGAGGTTCCCACAAAGAAGAATTTATTTGTGTACCTTTCCATTCTATATTGAAGGAGAAACATGAATGATAAAAGCTAACTGAATGATACTGTACTTTACCATGAAAATCTAAAGAAATATGAAGAGGAAATAATTTAAACCCCTATAATAAGTACTAGAAAGTGTAACCAATTTACTACTTTACCGACAAAGAAAATGCAGCTGGAAATTATTCTCTTCCTAGAGTTGCAAGGCTTAAATTGATAAAATCCACACACAGAGCCTAGTTTTGACTAAATAGCACAGTGTAAGCTTTCTTCCCTTCCTTCCTCCCCCAGAGCTAAGCTGAATGCCTAAGAACTTGAGGAGGATGGATGGACACCATGACATAGCAGGTTGGATCAAATAACCTTCCAGATAGTTTCTAAACTGACGATTTTACAGGAGAGTTACATACAGATCAGGGCCACGTCCAGAAGCAGTTGTCAAAGTGCCAAAAGACTGAAAATGAAAACGAAGACACTGTCAGAGACAGAAGAAATGTTTAATTTAACAGACATAAAATATGCAAATCAAGCCAAGTATTGGTTTTCTGTGCTTCACAGTCTGGCTTTGGGTGGGAGCTCCTGGTGCCACCTTGTTAGACAGTGCCACCCAGTATGAGAACAGGAAATTGATTTTTAAATGTCTATTTACATTTTAGTCAACTGTTCTAAGTCCGAAAGTACAATACCTACTAGCTTTTTTCACACATTTCTATTTCTTGTGTTTGTTCTAAATGGCAGTTTATACATGAATCTGGGATGCTAACATCAGAAGGAAGAGTAAACTGTGTAGCAATGTTACAAGACGTGGTCTCTAATATATATATATATATATATATATATATATATATATATATATATATA